>LR139882.1:0-22467 GCA_900659605.1 Tisbe holothuriae
CAATCCACCTTACACGCCGTAGACCACGTCCCAGCCCACGCCTCCGTACCACCCCAAGCCCGCTCCCACCTATGCCCCCAAGAGGGAGTATGGCCCAGTCAAGTTCAACCCCTTTGGTTAAACTCTAGTCCAACTGTGATAATGAAATGATCTGGATGTGTTTTATTTATTTATTATGATTGATAATATAATACATCTTAAACTTATTGGAAATTGGTATAATGAACACTTCTTTGCTTGGCCGTTTTTCTATATTTCGCATGTTAGATGGCGACTTTTATGAATGGGGAAATGAGCAGAAGCAGCAGAAAAATGAACGGAGATGTCATCTCTTTGCTATTTTTTAGCTCATTTCTCCGCTTATTTCTCCACTCACCGCGCGCAACATCTAGTGAAAAAGCTTAGTCCGTCCGTCATTTAGAGGCTAGCAAACAAGTTCAATGAAGAACTGTGTGGTTCAATTAAATTACCCTAATGATAATATATCTAACTACACAAATAATGATACTTATTGTAAGAAGCGGGGAATATTCTTTTTACAAAGTTTAATCATGTACAGGGTGTTTTTTATAGTGTTGTTATTAAGAACTTGAATATCTCTTGCATATAGGGTCAAAACAATTTAACTATAAAGTCAAAAAATCTTTGTTGGATATGGAACTTTTATGTGGATATATAATTTTAATCATTAATCACATATTATGTAAACTACTGTGCTTCTCCAATAAGTACCCAGAAGAGCTGGAAGTTGAGTTCTACTCCTGGCTAGCCCCTTATTGTATTGGCAGGAAAAGCTGTTTAGTGATCTTATACCTCATTTTATGAAAATGTCACTAAAGCAAAACTTGTTCATTAAAGATCAAAACATAAGAATAATCATTCAAATACAGTTCTTTGCATTTTGTAGGACATAATGTTATGTTAATTACTCAGTAATGGCCAGAGTGGTCCAAAACTGCAAAATATGGAAAAGGCTAAAAACCTATATATTCTGCACAAAAATGATAAAAATCTTATTTGCATAACTCCTTTACACATATTTTTACCATATTAGGCCATTTCAGATGGTTTTATGCTAGTTTTTGGCATTTTGAATTTTTGTGATTTTAGTCCTTTTCTCTTCAGTGTATACAGTGCATCTGGAAGAAACACAGTGGATTCTGTTTTAATGGGACAACAATAGTAAATAAATATTATCATATAAAAGTTCCATACCTGATGGAACTTTTTTGACTTCATAGGCAAGTTGATTGGACCCTTTATAACAAAGATACTGACACTTCTAATGACAAACAATAAAATAAACACCCTGTACTTCTCTCATAAAACCCCTTATGAAAACTTTTTTAGACCGTCAGACATGATTTACCTTTTTGTGTAGCAAATGGGCCTGGGGAGGGAAAAGAAGTTATAACTCATTTCCGAGATGGAAAAAGTCATGACATGTTAAGTTAGTGCTTCCTCTTATTAGCCATGTTAGTTATATTTTAAATAATTAAAATTATTACATTAAACAACTATAATAGAAGGAAATACAATTGTCATGTAAAGCTATATTCAGCATATTGATGGAAATCTAAGTGAACCTAAATGACTATAGTTAATGCCTAGTAAATAGTGACCTTGACTAGTTTTAGGCACCTATTTAAACCCGGCTCATTTTTTGTACATTCCGTTCGTCAACCAACTTTCACGCAACCATTCATGTCAAGAAAGAGAAGGCTAAACTTTGTTGTGTCCAAACTTACTTTCAGGAGACACTGTGGGTTGAGGAAAAGATACAAATAAAATATTGATCATAATTTTCTATAAGTTAACTATTCCAAGTAAACAAAGCAATGTTTTTTTTAGATTTCAAATAATATTTATAATTTAAATCCATTGTAATTGTATCTTTGAAACCACTGTGCTTAAGATCTCCCATGGGAGTCTTTCCTCTTTTCCTCCCCAGAATGAAGTCGGAATAAATGTACAAAGTTGACCAGTGTCGTGGAACATGCACGAAATACCTGATGAGGTCGCTTTAAATAAGGCATAAGTTCAAATCAATATACTACCGCTAAGAAATTGGCCGATAGGGGGCAGTGCAAAAAGGCTGCTCACATATTGAAAGAAGCACCTTTGAGTGTTTCATTGAAAAAAAATCACTGTAATGTTTAAAGCTGCAGATTATTTAATAAACATTCAAAGGTATTTACTTCTACTGAGGAAAAGCTTAAAGCAAAATCTTATTAAAATGCAATATCATATGGTTTAAGGACTTAATTAATAAATGTAACATAGTCTATATGAATATGTGACTTGATTTGAATAATTATAACCTATATATGGCTTTGGTGTACTTACTTATGTTACAAAATTTGATCTTTATAGTTTTATTTTCTTGCTGGTCACTTAGGCGCCCTCTATTGACATACTTTGTCAAATTTGAGCAGCCTTTTTTCAGCGCCGTCTGGTGGACATAATATTGTGAGCAAAGTGTTTCAAATTTAAGCCTTATTGGATCATCACGCTATAGCGCTAGTTTTGAGTTTTATGGCTTAATATAACTTCAAAAGTCGATGATAATCATTCCAAGAAAAACGTTGCAGTTGATTATTAGGTTGGTTTCAATTCCTGCAAAAATAGACAATATAAAGGTTATAGTTGACGTTACAATAATAATAATGTTTAGCACTGGGGTTAAAAGTTGAATTGTTATTCCACTCTTGGGTTATAAAATCTGATGATGCGACGAATTTTTTTCCTCTCCAATTTGACTATTTTTTCAGGAATAAAATCATAAAACGCGATCTGCTGACAGCGGCAAAATAACGAATCCTTACTACGAATCCGTCTAGCAGTTATAAAAGTTAAACTCATGATCTCGTGTTACTGCAACTGTGTGTTTTATAATGGCTTTAAACCGGCGGTTAGTGTATAATTTTACAATGCACTTGCACATTTTATGTCAACTTCCAGACGACGCGACGGATCGAACTTGAAATCGGAGCATTTTCAAATGATTATGACTTCTACTAAAGTTGGATATCGGAAAAGGAATCTTTATGCATTTCATGACAATGAAAAGTCGATGAACTGTTGAGAAAAGGATACTAAAATGCCATTTTATTTAGCATACTTCATAAAAACGTACTTTTACGCGTATGCATGTTTTGCAGATACTCTCCTTTATGCATAATTTATAAGGAGCGTTGCAACACAAAACGTTAACTTAAGGTCCAAGTCTCACATTTTAAGGCAATAAAGATGTCGCCGCATATTCTAAAATATGCCTGTAGATGTGGTAAATTGTAGCTCAGTGGAAGCCACATTCAAATGTCATTGAACGCTGTGCGAACAACGGCAGAAGAACAAAACCTGAATACACACATTTTGCACTAGATGCAGAAAAAGTGCAACAGTGCCGTCTCTCTCTCTCTCTCTCTCTCTCTCTCTCCCTGCCTCACTGATCATGCTTGAGCTTGTGCAGTCTTGCCCGCTTGAATGCAAAACCACTTGTACATTATATGCAACAACTTTATTTTGGACACAAAAGCACATCATCATATGATTCAATCCTCGTTTTAGAATAGAAACATCTCACTTTTTAAGCATGTTTCTTCTTTCAGCCTCTCCTGCTCCGAGCAGATTTATGGAACCCACTTCCGCTAAAAACTTCTTTTTTCTCCCTCTCCCCTGGAGGCAATTTTTAACACCACACGTAAGTCCTTACATTGCAACCAGGGTTGACATTTAGAACGTAAACGAACTTAAAAATGAACCTTTTATGTATAGTAAGAATCGTTTCAGACATTAAACCGCATGCATCCCTAAGTTGCAACTGCTACCAGCAGAGTTCCCATCATAAAAAACGAGGCGCCACATTTTTCATCTCTTTCTTTCTTCCTTCAACACTGTTTGTCTGTTAAAAAGATCAAAGACTCCATTTTTATTATTTGTAACAAATACGAAAACGTTGTTCGATGTCATCCTAATCCTACCTTATTATTTCTTTACCCTGTGTAACAGGAAGCTGTTAAAAAGTATAAAGGAGGGAATGAAAATTTCTTGACATTTTAGACGGAAAGGGCGATTTCCATGATAACACTCGTCGTCGTCGTTTCACCTTTTCCAGATTTTCTTCAACGGAAATGCATGCGAGGAAAATTGATGGAGCACATCCAGGGATGCCATTAATTTGATTAAATCCAATGCCAGAACATGGTGCCAAATTGAATTCGCTTTATTGAACGGTGCTCTGCTGGATGCCAAATTCCCTCTCCTCAAGCCCGTAATGCAACCTCGTTTACTCTGAACTGCAATTTCATATCTGCACAAAATGGCGTCTATATTGAAGCATATCGTTTAAATCGTCTCGCCCGTGAGACGACAAAGGAATTGTATATTTTGCGAAATTCCTGCTTAAAATGCAACACGAGAGGAAGACCTACTTGGGAAAACTATATCTCGAAAAAAAGGTGCAGTTTCGTCGTTTTTAGGAACAAAAAAACTGCAAAGTTCAACAAAGGTCGTGAGCAATTTTAGCTCAGGAGGGAGCGGGAGAGAGAGAGAGAGAGCGAGCGGGGTTTGATATAATAATGGAATTACAAGGAATGCATTCCATGTTTTTTCCTGTGGGGAATCAAAATTGAGCATGGTTCCCACAGCCAGAGAATTATTTCATGTGAAGTCCGAAGACGACAACATTATTTTCACAACTTGTGCACTTTTTATGTCTGAAAATATCATTCTCCAAATAGATGGAATGTTCGTACAAAACTTTTTTTCGCTTTGCACCTCTCAGGATTAGTTCCAAATTTGATAGGAGACCTACTTGAGAGAAAGTAGGGCTAATACTCACAGAGAATAAAAAGTACGTAGAATTGGCTTTTCAATCAATCTGCGGATGACAAACAAACAAGAATGTTGTCATTTATTTTACGTTTTCTTCCAGTCGTAATTGCTGCCTTGTTTTCTTCTTCTTCATTCAAGGGCAATTGCGGCAACAACAAATATTTATTCTCCATTATCCTGACACACAAGACGAAGCTGGAGATGTCAAATGGGTTCCAGGCGCTGACAAGTGATACAAACGAAACGGAGGAGTGCACAATGGTTTTAACAGTGATTTTATTGTATTTCCACTGTGGTATACGTATGTTGCATGTATGGTGTATGGTGTATGGTGTTTAAAAGGAAAGTAATAATTATAATTATGTTCATAGCCAAACTACTGTGCAATGGATGTAATGCTTAGGAAAACGATATTCTCACGCCTAGTCAGGCTTAACCCGACAGCAGCATCAGGGAATTAGCGACGCGGCTCGGTTTACAAAACAAGATCTCATCTGTTGTACTCTCAGCAGCAGCAGCAGCAGTCTCACATTGCCAATGTTTATTTTCGTTAATCATTCTCAATACAAACATCTTCTTGCTGCTGCTGTGCGAACTAATTTTAGACTGTCGACAGGGTTTTCTAATAAATTATATGGACTCATCTTCCTTCTTCTTCTTCCCGTCTTTTCGTTTATTACTTTTTCCGAAGAGTCATTATATTTGATTTAAGCGTCTGCTACTGCTAAGAAAGCCCAATTGAAAATGGCTTTTTGAAACGCCAAATTACAGGCAAGCGACTCATGCGTGTTGCTGGTCCCGAAATGAACGGCTTGGAAATTGTTGTCGCTCGGAAAGGGTTTGGAGAATGCTAATGTCAAAGCGCCTATTTTAAAACTTGACTCCCGCCCATATTCGAGCATTGTTCACGGAAATTGTATTCAAACTTTGCCGCAAGATTATACTACCACGATTTCGGATCGTTTGTAATTCCCATAATGGAGCTAATAGTATTATAAAAGTTTGGTCTTCCCTCCTTTCTTGAGGTTCTTTTATTCCCAGAGAAGCAAACAAAGTTGATTTTGCACAAACATACGGCGGAGGCCACACAAACATATTTCCGCTCTGGGCCACTTCATTGTAGGGATGATGGTTCATGCTATCCAATGCATTTATATCGGACTGAAATCAGTCCAGAATTAGCCCGGTTTAGAGTATGATATTGCATCCCTGACATTCGGAAAAGGAAGTTTCTTCTTCCCCTCTCCACTCACAATTTGCAAAAAAGGCCGAGTTAAGAAAGAAGGCCAGGGAGCTTTGACCTTGATGATGATAGACAGCAGCCGGCGGCGGCCTTTGAAAAGAGAAGGCCGAAAATATGAAAGACTTCTTTCCCTTTTTCGCATGGAAACTGAAGCCGAGCTCAAAATTGGCAAGGAAACATGGGCCTACTACAGACTGTGTATATCCTGGCAAGAAGGAGACTTTTTAGGCCTTGGAGACTGCTTCAAATGAGATCTTCATTGAGATATGCGCACACGGAGTGTCTGTGTTTAGGACCCTGGAGTGGTGCAGAAAAGACGGTGTTACCAAGAAGACTTCTCTAGACAGCTCTGCAGATTTCTTCCTCTTCTCCGTCCATTTGTATTCCTTGACTGTTCACAGTTCGCTGTCTTGTTAGAATGAGGCTTACATATTTCTGCATGACTGTCTTCTTCTTTTAACACAATCTCGATCCGCAAAAAAGAACTCGAATGGGTGAGATGTAATGGGAGGAGATTTGCTCGTGTATTGGGTTTTAAAACTGAACATAATACAGTTCCTATCAGTTATAATCACAAAGTTATTCATAAGTATCACTTATACATTGTCAATTGTGGGATTATTTATATCGAAATCTATCAAGTAACATGATATATTCAGAATAAAGAATTACAATCATGATCTGATCCAATCCAGCTTTTGATGACATTTGAAAATGCCAGATGAAAATGATTGAAAGCGATGATTTCAGTTTTCCACGAATCCGTTGCGTAAAAAGTTCATAGTTGCATTATTCTGTTGCTCGGAGCTGTTTTAATGACCAAGTTTTCGACGTTTTGCAGCACCAAAGGCGGTTTTAGCTAAAGTTTTAACCCGAGGAAAAATATTGTTATACAGGTGAAAACAAAAAGGACTCTTTGACTTTTATCAACAGACGAGCGCTGTTTTAACGACGTTGCTTTCGTGCATAAACTAATGGCAGAGAACGGAGATTTTCAATTGCTTCCCCAGTGCAAAATACAGTTTTTTCGGTAATTTAATTACTCTTGCAGACAGGTTTCCAGGTATATTTTTCAGTTAGAGCATTAAAATTGATAAGGTAAATTGGCCGCTTGAGGACCAATTAGAACCCGGCAGCTAATGGGCAGCAACACAACAAAGGATGGACTAATTTTCAAGCCTCTCTCTCTCTGACCAAAGAGAAGTATCTCAATATATATATAAGTGTAACATGAAGACTTTTATATAACCGAAAAAGCATTTGATTATGAAGAAAAGGGCGATCAACAACAAAAAATACTCCCCAACATTTTTTGATGGATGAGCGTAATTGATCGGAGGAGAAGCAAAATATATACTCGTAATAACTTTGGCGGGCAGAAATAAAATGGAGTATTTGTTCGGAACAGTGTGTTAGCGTATTATTATTATTTAATTCACAGTTGTTTTGTTATTTTAATGTTGTATAAGGAAGGAATTCGCTTGAGGTGTTTTATCAGGATTCCTTTGTCTACAGTTCACACAGTCACGCTAATGACTGTTTCAGGTGCAATAGACTGCATCCAATGGCGTATAACACGAATGTAGAAGTCTATGGAAATATTATTTATAACGTGTTAAAATGGCTGAGTCATTGGTGCAATTTGAGGGTGACAAAATATATTGCAATTCAAATTGTCACAGCTGCTGTTGAACATATTCATGGTAAACAGCATTATTGTGAGAGAGTGAGGGGAAGAAGAAGGAGGAAATGTGTTTTATGAATAGCTTCTATTAGTTAGTGCCAACTAGTGAAAGTCTTTTCTTCTTTTCCCATGAATGGCTCCCCTCCCTCTCTACCTCCCCCTCACTGTGACTGACTGCACTGAAGCATAAAAATGCTGCTGCACTTTTACTTTAAAAAAGAACCCTCGTTGTGAATGCAGCTGACGGCAAAAAACTCAGTCTAACAAGCAGCAGCAGGATGCTATTTTGAGAGAAGGAGAATCTTCACAGTAAATACAACTTAATGCATCCTGTACAGAAGCCCTCATTATGGCACCAACATCCATGATTAAATGTGGAAGTAGCAGGGAATAAACGACACTCTGGAAGTCTGCAACAAAATGAATACTCTAAAACATGAAGGAATGCAGACACATTTCGTTGCAAGGTAGGGAGAGAGAGAGAGGGGGAGAGGGAGAGAGAGAGACGTGTGAACAGCAAAGTTTTAGGAAATTTATCGTCTTTTCTCTCTTTCTCCGAGATTGATTATCTCCACCTGCATAGGCCCCGAAGGTTTTAAAAATTCACTTTGCACGATCCATTGGAAAACTTTACATCGTCTTCAAAAAGCTCCTCCATCCATTTTTCTTCAAGGGACCGTGACAAAACGCTTCTTTTGTATGCATCATGCAAGTCTTCAATGCACGACGGCGGAGTCGTCGGCAAAAAAGGGTTTAGAGATGCGTTCAGGCTGCAACTGAAACAAGCTGGAGTTGTATACATGTGCATGCTAAATAGACACAGTGGATGTAACCTTTTATATATTAATTTAAGCAGTAGTTGCTGGAAAACAGTAGTTCTGGTGGACAGATAATTATTTTGTTTATTAGTGTTTTACTAAAACCACTGTGCTCAACTGCAGTCGCAGCAAACACATTTTCAGACTGCAAAGCCACACACACACAAACCCTTTTTCTACTTCTGTTCCTTCTTCTTCTTTCATGTTCTGCATGCAAACGCTGCTAGCTGCAACTCTAGCAGCAAAAATCGCAGCAAATCGCAGCTGCACCGAGCTGCAGCGAGTCGTTCTAGCAGCCACTGCACTGCCTTTGTGTACAAGACGAACTCAGTGCATTCACACCAGGCTAGTCAGGGCAGGCTGAGGCTGCCTTGATGCAGTTTTTTCCCTTTACTTTTGCCCCGTTCTAGTCGTCCTGTGTGTATACAGCAAACCCTTTCACTAGCGTAGTAACAATGATAATAGTGTATCCGATATTATGCAGCTGGAAATGAGAGAATGATTCACCATTGTAAAGAGCACTCAATATGCATATAATGGATCTGTATCGGCTAATAATATGCAAACTCTGGTATCAATTGTGTCATCAAATGTACATGTGTGAGTGTAATATATGCGGGCTTAATGATATATATTTCGGATTAACTTGTATGAATATGTCAAGAACTACTGCTATTGATTGTCAATTGCATTCGATTTTGCAGCTGCTATTTTTGTACACTTACAATAGAAGACCGTGCATTAAATCATCCGGAAACCGGGCGTTATATGTGAATTATTGCCCGGTTATCGTAGTAATAAAGACATATGTTGCACATATAGATTGGGATTAGCTGTATTTAATGCCGTTGAGTGTTCGTTTAGACGCCATATATTTCAGACAAGTCTAGTGACAAAATATTGCTTTGTAAGCACCTCCTAAGAGCAACAATTGGCTTTAATCACAACATATGCCATGGATTTTATATTTTCAAGGCTTCCTTTCGATGCAATTAAAATCCAAATATCATCCTGATAACGTGAGAACCAGAGTCCTGTTTTTACCCTCCATGGCATTTCCTGCAAATTATTTGCGAGTAGAACCACTTGGGATTCCCTGCGGAAAATGCGTCATCTCCCTAGAGTAGGATAACTTTTAAATCAGGAAAACTTCCTCAATCGAAAACACAATAAAACTATACAACATGGTTATAAGTTTCTCTCCCAAGATGTGTCATGAAAAGGGAAATCCTGCTTGGTTTCTATTCCAGGAAATGTAGTCAACAGAGCTAATAAGGAAAATATGCTCAGACGGGAAATGGTTGTATGTGCAATCATAGCCGTTAATACTATTAGAAAGCCAATTTTATGCGGCCATTATTCGTGCAACACAATATTATAATCCAATATTCACATCAAATACACACAGCTTTCTCCCCCTTTTGAAAAACATATTTTCACCGCAGTTACAAAAACGCTTTTTGGCCTTTTGATACAAACGTCGCCTAGGCCTACTAGCACACCACCATACCTGTATGCACGTCCGCCCACACGTGTGTTTGTCTGTCCGGCCGTTGCACGTCACCTAGTGGGAAAGGCCGTAAGTAGGTCATTCACAGGGACGACGGCTTCGTCGTTGCACCCAAACAGCTTTAGAGAGCAAGGTACTCCTCCGACTCAGGCAAGCAGCTCTCTAAAAGTGTGTGTACAGAGAGTCTCCTCCTCGGCCTTAACTCAGCAGCCGCCGCCGTCGGGTGCAAGCAAGGGAAAGTGAAGTGAAGCAGCGAGCGACTTTTTAGGACACGCAACGCGGCCTAGAAAAAGAAATCATAAATGTTTCCGACACATACGGAGAGCTATAACGCTAGCTGTAAATAATGTATTATTCAATGTATAGATTTTTGTACTGTGGAATGTAGTAGAGTAGAATATTGCTGACAAAGTCAATGAATCTAATGTATTAGGAGATTTAGATGAACTGTGCAATATAATTCGTACTTTAATCTCCGTAAATCCCTCTTCGCTTTCGCTTTCGTTTAACAAAATGTGTCTCAAATGTCCTTCGACCTCTAGCTACAGAAAGAAGAAGAAGTCTCAAGTGGCCGCTGCCGTTCAATGTATTTAGGAAGTTGGATCGAGCTAGAAACTGGAACAGCTACAATGTAAACGAGGTCTTAAAATGCAAAGGGAATCGATTTATGCCAGTGCATAACACGAGTATTTGACATTATATGGAACATGTGAAAGTTCAATACAGAAGACACTAACAAGTGGGATAACTGAATGTAGTACAAATACGTCCTTTACGATCAACAGCTGCCGTTTGTTGGCCTTTTCTTCCTCTTTTATAGTTCTACTACATTTACAAGAGAAGCCTGATAAATCTGGCCTTGATTTCTCCGCCGCCGGGTTTCTTGTATATGTTTGCGTTTTCTTGCCCCTGCTGATAATGTAGTTTTCAAAGTGATACTTCCGCTGCTGCTGCTGCTACTTCTGTCCTGGGAAGCTAAAAAACTTCTCCTTCCTTCCTGTGTGTGCAAGATCGAGTTACAACAAAGGTCGTTTAGTGCCTAAGAAAGGAATCTGAGAGAGAGAGAGAGAAAGCACTAATTAGGATGAAATTCATTGTCAGGCGAATTTAAAAAGAGTTTAAAGTATGTTCAACTCCTCGGAGAGCACTTTACAAAAAGCGCTTGTTCGTTTTAGACACATAATTGCAGGCAGAGAACTGCATTATTTCCTGTAATTAGACACACTCTTTTCACTTTATCATCTCGCTTGCCATGTGCAGTATGTGTTTAAGGCACGTATGAAATATTATTATTATTAATGTACAGAAAAGACAAAAAGGCGGCTAAATATGTGGGAGTTTTCGCCGCCGTCAATGCGGCCATGCGGTGCATTTGCGAGCAACATTAGTACATCACAGTGGTTTTAATGTCTATTTAAGTCAATTGGAATTCCTTTCGAATATGGAAAATTAACCACAGTGGTTGTTTTGAGTTACAATGCATTGAATTTACTAGACCACTGTGACTGAGCGGGAGTGGCTAGTAACGTCGAAGTGCATTATTATGATTATTATTACGCTAATACATCATTCCATAGAGTCGATAATGTCTCTTATATGTCCGTGTGAAAAAACGCTACACTTCTCCAGTTTAAAAATGCTCGTGCAACGGAATTAATGATGGGGTATTTATATATTTTATTAATGTTGAAACAGGAAAATCCTTCCAGGAACACTAAGGACGAGGAAAACCTAGCAGATTATTTTTGGGTGATTGCAAATTAATTCAAGAGAAATATTGAAAATTATTCAACCCTGACTAGTTTCAAATTGGGTAGTACATAAGAAGTTATTACAGACACCTTTTCTTGATAAAGCATATCTGGATGTACGTACATAATGATTTAAGAATCAAAATAGATGTATAAGAAGCTAGTTTGAGACAGCTCTAAAATGCGTTTTATTGATGATGATGATCTCCACATTCATTAAACGGCTGGACCGTAAACACAACAATTAAACGCAACATCAATAAAGACGAATCTTGCCACCATATGGACGGAACTCCAAACTGAATTCAAATCATAAGCAGATGCCGCCATCCTGTAAAATCTTCGTATTAGATGCGCGTTAATTTTAATAAGAATCCTTCTTCTTCTTACAACGTGCATCAAAACAAACCTTGAATTTACGACCGACCATCTGTCACTGGGAAACTTTGTTGTACAATAAGAGTCATAATAATAGTTCCGTACAACAGCAAAGTTCATATATTAAGTCTGGAAAGATGTCTGGTGGAGATATTAAAGTTTCTGCTGGGGGAAATAATATTAAGAAGACCGAGAATGCGCAGTATTAAGGAAACTTGTATCGTTTTCATGCTGCAGAGGGAATTTAAACGGCACTAAAAGAGACATCTAAAATACTTTTCATACAATGTAAACAATGTAATTATGCTCCGTGGTATCTGTAATAATCTCAGTAGTTGTTCTTAATTATTCTTCGTTTCGTACATTTTAACCCATTTCCTGTGAGCATATTATATTCACATGTGGACGACGAAAAGAGTCCCTAATCAGATCTTGCGCTTGGTAAGCCACAATGTGAGGACTTGAGCATAAGACGTACATTGCCTTGCTTATTAGATATACAGAGCTGCCAACAGCTTATCACTATAGCCGTTCTTTTATTCCGGTTGAAAGAACGTTTAAGAGGTTGAAAAATGGGGCTGAAAATGTCCAATATCGGGATAAAACGACCGCCAATATATCTCTAATCAGTACCAACGATTTAAAGGAAACGACCAAAGCGAAGCCCTTTCTTTTCTTCGCCTCCTAGCTTCATTTATGGTTAACGTTTTAAAGTAAACGACTCATAATTGGATAGGCTCTTTTGGTGCTAAAATTCCATCTCGCACCTAAAAAATATAATTTTTATTTCGATCTTTATGAGATAGGCTGACATCAGATAAGACTCTCTCTTTTTATTATTTCCAAGCTCGAACCAAGTGTGGCAAGAGTTTTGATGATAAAAATGGGAGAGAGCTCATGTTGTACTTTGTGCCCAAAGTGGCCCCCCTTTGATTACGTAAATCATGTATGCATACAACAGATAGCAGCGAGCAATGCCCTCTCCAGGCGAAATAAACCGGTTAATTGCACCGCAAAACCGAGCATTCGAGTGGCAACTCACTCGTAATGAACAGTTTGTACCACATTTTAGAATGATAAACTTACATTATTTCCACCAGTAGACGTAGAGTCAAAAACTGGTTTGAGCTCTAACGTCATCGCACACGGTCGGTGTTATATACATAGTTTATGTCCCTAGGCACCCAGCAATGCAGCTAGCAGTGAGGCCCCCACGTATATGCAACATATACATGGCTAATAAGGATATATAGTCGCCTACTACATTGCATTGGGAACCTGCTGCTGCATTCTCCGCTGTTCGATTCCACGCTCCATCGCATTTCATTAATTCAGCTTAGGGGATCAACACAACGTTTAAAAATGCATAGAGAAGTGTATGGAAACCGGTATTGGCATTATTGCATAAGTATATCATCATCTTTTAAAGCCCCATATGCACATACGTAGATAGGCCTTGCGCCTGTTTAAAGACTCTGTACAGTGTGTACATACTGAAAGTATATCGACATACCTACCGTCGCTTAAGTATGTTGGAAAAGGGACTTAAAGGGGGGATTCAATCTAAAGCTCCATCGCAGCTTCTGAGGAAGAAGAAAATACCAGTTTTTTCCTTACATAGTGAAGGCCTCATTCGATGTCGTCCACAAAGAGAATGACGAATAAAAGGGTTTTAAACGGGCTCTCTTTTTTCATGGGCTTTCGCATGGCAACAGTAGCAGCAGCAACGGCGAATGAACATTTTTGCGAGGCCTAGAGCTGAGTGATTGGCTGAGAGAGAGAGAGCTCCCATTTATGGTGGGAAATGTGATATTGGCATGACAGAAATACTTATAACGCCTACTCATCGCGGTTTCAGCTCACAAATATGCAGTGCTGAGCTTAACTTTTGCAGTCTACAAAGAATGTTTGCCGTCATTCTGATAGGGGAAGAAGAAAGAAAGAGTGTAGATTGCATACCTTTGTTTGCTCCTCCTCTTCTACAACCCACTGTGGAAGGAGAACAAAGAAATCAACCTAGTGTACACTTCTACTCCATCTTGCTTCCCTGTATATACTTAAAAGAAGTGCACTATAGACGGTGGTGTCCTTTAAAACTTCTCAAGAAAGTCCTTAATGATACGTTGAACAATGAAAACACTGTCCAATTTCCGAACTTTAATATCATGCAAAGGGATTGCTATTTATCACACGGAGAATCAGCCATTATTTTGCGATTCGCTCTAGCTGCACTGGCAGGGCATTCAACCTTGCCAGGGTAAATGTCCTCTCTACGCAAGTTCATCGAACGGTGGCTTTACTCTTTTTCCTTCTACTAGCTGTATGATCCATTCCCGCTATTGAGACAAGGACAGATATTTACGCATGTGTGTTCTGTCCGTGCGTACGTGCCTCTGGATGCAACAGGCCGATGCAACAAGCACGGATGCGATCTCAAGGTTGCAGTTCGTTCAATTAAGAGCAACATGTTGTTTTTGGACATTGTGGAGCTTCTGTGAACACAGAAAACACGACGACGACCGGTTTTTGGAAGCTGTTTGTTTGCACGCTGTAATTGTTTTAAAAGTCAATTGTATCAACAAACGAACACGTTTCAAAAGAGTCGGTTGAACGATTCTTGAGTTTTGTGTGTGTTGAGATTGCACAAACTTTTACTGGTGTGCAGAAAACATACACAATAATCAGGTTGGCTGCTGTGCAAACTTCTTCTTCTTCTTGTATAAATGCACCTCACTTCTTCAAGAGTTATCTTCAACAACAGCAGCAGCATAAGTGCAAACAGATCTCTCTTGAAAATGAATCTACAAGGTTTTTTGCAAAGAGGTTTTTGACCTCAGCCGCGGTGCAATGGCCGATTCTGCGTCGCTGCTACAGCATGTCTATATGTGAGTATAGTGCACTGGTTGGAAAGGGGGGAGTTCAACGAACGCCCTTCTCCTCTAGCTGCCACAAATACGATATCACGGCCATCAAGTATGTTTTCTTGGATAGACTCAGGAGTCAGGACAGCAGCAGCATGCGTATGACCATGAGATTTTACACATACGCAGTTTTACCAGCAGAAGAAGTTTCTCGAAATTCTTCAGGGGGTGACTGACTGGCAGTGATTTTGTAGTCGGACGTGAGTCAGATCTCTTGAGGGTATTTTATTGCTGCTGTTCACTTTTCAGGGACAAAGGGAAAGGTATTTTTACGGTAGAAGAAGAACGTAGGACAGTTATATGAGGGGCACAAAATCTGAAGGGAAACGTGGGCAATACCTTTTTTATCCTTGGTACAGGTGCGGAATGGCCGTTCCTTTGAAGAGGGGGGCGGTGCACTTTGCTGAGTGTGCTTAAAACGTTAAATGGTCATTAAACAGTGAATGGCAATTAAAGGAGCTGCACAGGAAATGAAGGTGGAATGGCAAGAGTCCATTTCCTTCAAATGTGGTGAATTTAATGCAATTCCCAAGTCAAATATATCGTAAACGGCGCTGGAGGGGATTTGAGAATAAATAGATCCACCACGACTTTTGACTTTTCCCGCCAAGATCATCATGATAATGAAGAAAGAGACGAAGAGGAAAAATGACCAAGATTATTGGAATTAGGATTTACAAACTGTATATGTAATTATAGGTAGTTTAATTGACAATAGTGTGGACGTCATACTTAGCCAAATATGTGCTATTTTAGCCACCAACAGCTAAAACGATTAGGAAGTCTACTGTAGTCTTACATGTATAATTGCACAAAACTCGTGTTTCCCCCTCCTTGTCCATTCCTGTATCACTCTCGTTTCCCCTGTTTGTGTGTTTGAGGAATGACAGCAATTTGTTATCTCATTCCGTCGGTTTATTTAAGACTTGCATTTGTTGCTTCTTTGTGGTAAAAGCCAAGGCTTCCAATACACAACATCCAATTACGACGTAGAAAATGAATTGCTTCGGTTATTCTGGCAACAGAGAGAAGAAAGAGCGGTAGCAATTATGTACTTGCTTCTTGCAATTCATGGCCAGTTGGGGGAGATGAAAAAAAGTTAAAGAATGTGAATCATTGTCGTTTTTATCGGAGGAGAGAAGGACGTAAATGGAGATTTTATCGGAGGAGAATCTTTAGTCCATCCGAGAACCCTTTAATATTATTTGTATCTTCTCCGACCGCGAGTTTTTGAATAGTGTTATAAAAGCAACACCTTACATATATCCCGCTGTGTCGGCTGATCGATCTAATTCCACTACGTTTGCAAGGTGGAAAAAACTGCTCGATCTGGCTTCTAATTTTATTTTTCTCCATCTCATGCTTTTAGCATTCTTTTCGTACAAGTCATGCTACTCCTTCTTCTTCTTCGCATTATTCAGTTGATCAAAATGGAGGGAAAATAGACGAAGACGAAGACACACAAGCAAGTACGAAATACAGCTCCTCATCCGCAGCGTGGTTGAGCGGCAGCTTCGTCTTCGTCGTCGGCTCAGCTCCGGCCGAAAAGGAGTTGAATGTTGGATGTTCATTCCCAAAAACTGGCTTCGTTCTCAAAAGTAGTCTCCGGTGGTGGTGGTGGTGGTACGTAATAATGGCATTATATGGCCGGGGCAAAAAAATGCCGGCCAGGTTCTCTCTCTCACGCGTGTGTACATATACGACGTGGCTGTGTGAGCAGTCCCTCCGCTCGCTCGCTCACTCGCTGCCTCTTATTCTCAAGGTTATCGCAGCTTTAAAAGCAACCTATGGCATCGACGCAGAAGCTGGGCGGGCTGAGCTGCAGTGGTTGTACCAGCCTAAGAAGAACTACCTCAGCTCTCCAGGCTGCTGCTTTATATTTTTCTCGACCTGTGACTTCTTCTTCTACGTCTCTTATGTTGGAAAACATTCTTCGAAATGTACCAACTGTTGGAAGTGTATGTACACGCTGATACTACACTCTACAATCGTCATTAATTTTCGGTTTTGTTCAGGCTATGAAAGGCATGTCAAAATAGAGAAAACGGCATTCAATGACGATTCCCATGGCAAAAATATGTTCACAATATGGCTAATAGAGAGATTGTTCTGGTTGATAACTGAGAGCAGCAGCAGCAGCCAAAAGTCATGGTGTATTTGATGTATATTTAGGCCTATCTCCGGTTTCCTCCGTAGACAATGGAGAGAATGGAGAGAGAGAGGCAAAAAGTGTGGCGTGATATAACTACTCAGTTGGGTGGGCCCAGGTTGTGGAGGGAACACAGTAAAGGCTTCTAGAGTGTGTGGGACATTTTGGGGGGCTATTTTATACGTCGTGAATGGAATGAGCATGCAACAGTTTATCATATAGCTAAGCTAAAGAGCATATTATAAATATAGGTATTTGTATTGAATGGTACTCTACATGACTTATGATTATTGGCTTTTCATCGTTTACATATTCTATGCATATAATATTCTATGTCCAATAGAGACCGCCACCTGGTTCATCTTTGTATTTCTTTTGAGAATAGAGCGACATCTAGTGAGCTAAATATTAATTTTTCGTTTTTGATAAAATATAAATAAAATGTTTAGTTATACGCAAAGAAAGGAGGGATATTCTCGCAACCTTTTGAGTTTTTAATACGTCAATTCCACGTGGGTTCTAAGTTGCAATAACGACATAATAAAATTATGTCCTGAGTTGCATAAATATTTAAAGAACGTTTTCAAAAAAGAAATCCGCAGTCGGCAGGATTCGAACCTGCGCGGGCAATGCCCATCTGATTTCGAGTCAGACGCCTTAACCACTCGGCCACGACTGCTGTTGGTGAATGCTAATCAAATTGTGTAGTGGTGCAATCTGCTATTTTAGATACTCCTATGCTATGTGTTAACACAGGAACTACAAGGAACTTATTTGTAGTTCCTGGTAAGGCAAAAGTGGATAACTCTGTTAGAGAGTGGTATATTTTTTAATTAAAACGACCATCATATTCCCTTAAAACGCATAGAATATCTGCCAGAATCTATGAGGTGGACTAATACTATGTAGAATAAGTAGTAGGGCTAGAATAAACTAATTGGGTGTTGAATTGTAGAAAATAAGATCGAGAGCATGACTTAATATTAATAAAACGGCTATAATAGGGAGTTTCATTAATACTAATTAAGCGCAATTACAAATAAGGCCCCTTCTCAAAAAATTACTTAAAAGTGAAAAGGTCAGGAAACATAAACATATAAACACATTCTTATAAAACCATTATTTTGTACTCATCAAAACACGAAAGCAAAACAGCCACGAGGCCACGCATTAAAGCGTACATACCTTGATTCAGATTGATTGCAGAACATGTTTATGAAATATGGTTATACAAATACGAGTATGATTAGGTGGCCCTCCAAAAAAGCGACTTTAAATGTCAGAGGTCAGTAAGCACAAAAGTAAAGGAACATGTTTTCTAATAATTACTGTTTGTACTTTTCCGTATATTTCAATTTTTTCCATCATACACAAAACCGCTTTTTACTTTCATGGTCTATGCATTTCTCAACTCGAAACCAATTATGCCATGAAGTTATTAGCCACGCCCATGATTACCACTCCCACCAGAAGTCTGATCCCAGCCCCGCCCACTTGCCCCGCCCCATTCTCATCGCCTCCCTCATCCTCATTCTTGTCTTGACCTGATGGCGGGGCAGTGCCATCGTCAGCCCCTGAAGGGGCCGGGGCAGCATCATCGCCTTCCCCTGCAGAGGACGGGGCAACACCACCAGTTTGAGCGGCTCCCAGTAACGTATTTAAGTTGTCCCCTCCGATCACTGCTCCGTCTCCCTCGCAAAAGTCATCCATGGTGCTCGTCCCTGGCCCGAATGCTGTAACTCCGTCCATGCCTGCGATCGAGTTCAGATCAAAGCCGCTCAGGTCGCCGCTTGAGAATGAACTGATGTCAAACCCACTCGTGTCGCCACCTGCGAGTGCATTGAAGTCAAACCTCTTTTTCCGTCTCTTGCCCAAGTCGAAAGAGATGTCGAAGGGTATCGCTGACAAAACTGCGTCGCCGCCTTCCTGTAAATAGTATTACAATGTGTTTTAGTTCAGCTATCGTGTGTCATACATACCCCTTGTCCGGCGCTGCAAAACTCATCCAGTGAGATAGGGCCATATTGCGACTCGTCTATTCCATACGAGGACAAGTCGATGGGGTTTTGATTTCCATCGGAATCATCTGAAACGAGCGACAGCGCTGCCTTGTGGAATCCGTCATTGTCGCTCTTTTCCTGGGCAGCCTAAAATGGTGTAATCAAGTCTTAAGGTGCAATCAACATATTTACTAAATAGTCTACCTTCATTATCTTTTTCACTGTGTCAGTGCTGAACACACGCACAAACTCCTTGCCCGTATTCTCATCCTTGATTCGCTGCACAAGGAGATGAGGCTTCTGCTTCTTGGTCTCCTCCGCAGTGGCCAGAGCCATTAGGAAGCTGAGGAGGATTATAGCTACCCTCATTTTAAATGCTCTTTCCCTGTTGACCGTCTGGAAGGGACTGCCTCTCCTTACTGCTGACTGTTGCATGGGGCATTTCATATTGATTGGTTGTTGACACTTGTTTTTTAAGGTTCGGGTTGTACTTCATTATTGATCGTTGCTGTCCATGTAATTGAACGAGAGTCCAAACAACAGGGTAAGACATGACATGCCTGAAGAGAGAATTAATAGCTATCCTGCATTTTTGTTAGTTTTAGTATTTGCGTCCAAAATATACTTAATCAACGCGTACAAGCAGGGCTTCATATGTACATGTACTGCTAGTCTGCTACAACCAGTAATTTTTGTATGTGATGAACCTAGAGTACGCTCTATACTGTATATACCACCCTTGGTATATACCCAAGGATGTTTGATGAATATTTCTTCTTTCCTCTAAGTATATACCTATCTCAGGCTATCTAATAAATATACTGTATCCAATCATTCCAATGATGCAAAATACTTAAATTGTTTTAAAAATTGGCAATTCAACATTGTTTTTTACTTTTTATTTACTATTTGTAGAAAATCGATACAGATCATACAGTACTTCTATGAGACATATCATATTATGTTTTGGGTTTGATACCTTTAAATGATCTAAGCTGTTGTTCCGGCGAAAAAACATAAGCCCTAACTTGGATTGAAATATAAATATTAATTATGTGCATATAGCTTTATATGGAGCTGGCCAGATTATATTGATATGGAGGGTTTTATTTTAAATACGTTTATATATTAGTAAGTTTGCAGAATGTACGAAAACCTTAAATAAGCTAGCATTAAAATCTAATATGGTGCCTGGCCAGTGTCATATTTTACAACAGTATAGACACTACTAAAGACCTATTGCAGTAACCCATGGCCAGTTTGCAGAAGAATGTCCATGATTTACCTAATCCATACCCGCGCATGTAGTGGTAAGTCAAAACATCTATGGAAGACATCCCAAGTTAAAAGGAAGAAATTTCTCTCTCGCGGCTACTCTACATTCAGCGCACAAAACAGAGGCAAAATTGCACACCAGCCGACCGTAGACCGAAGTAACAAATGCAGAGATCGATAGCAAGGAAAGCGCATGAAGCAGAGGCCGGCCAGTGAGGGTGCGCGGGGGTGCGACTGCTAACTCACTCAACTCAGCTGCAACTGCTGCATGATGATGATAATGATAATGATAACAAGCAGCCGGCTTCATTGAACGAAACTGTAATAATATTTTGTGATAGGTACAAATTTAAAAACAAGGCCAGCTGAGTGCTTTTGTCCTCTTGGACTTTGCCCTGGTATAAAAACAATGCACAGGCTTTGATGCAACGTTACGTGGAAGACCGAAAGTCAGACTAGGATGCTGGTCACCATCTCTCTGCTCTACCTGTCCCTGGCCTCTAGCTTCGCCACCCCGTCCCGCCCCCTTGTCTCCATTCCTCAGCAGGGCATTGTCCTTGGCGACATCTGGCACACGTACAACACGGGGCTGCCGTTCAAGGCCTGGGTCAATGTGCCGTACGCGGGTGCGCCGGTCGGCGACCACCGGTTCAAGAACCCGCGCCCACCCGCGGCATGGGACGGCGTTCGGGACTGCAGGGAGACCAAGGCGGCGGAATGCGCGCAGATGACATTTAGAGAGGTGAGTCGAGCATTTAAATTAGTTAATGAGTATCTTATTCTCTCTTTTAAAGGATCTGTCCGGTATAGAGGACTGCCTGTACATGAACATCTTCGCCCCGATGCACTCGAACGCGACCAAGCCTCTGCCTGTGCTCGCCTGGATCCACGGCGGCGGCTTCTTCGCCGGCCAGCACGGCACCGACATCTACGGCCCGGAGCACCTCATGGAGCACGAGAACGTCGTCATCGTGACGTTCAACTACAGAGTTGGGCCGCTCGGATTCTTCACACTGGACGACCACTCTAACCCCGGCAACCAGGGGCTCCGCGATCAGATCTTTGCCCTTCAGTGGGTGCAGAGGAACATCCGGGCGTTTGGCGGCGACCCTGACAAGGTGACCATCATGGGGGAGAGCGCCGGCAGCATGGCCGTGTCCTACCTCATTGTGTCACCGAGAGCTGCGGTAAGGATACATTTATAGTTCGGGGCTGTGAAGCTTTGTATCCGTCATGCAAATCATCCAATAACAAGGTCATTTTGGACTTAACGAGAGTTTAATTTGAGACATGCAAGTCATGTAATGGCATAACTATTCTCAGAAATTTATGTCCATATAGCATGACAGTATCCAATTAATCCAATATATGGGCATTTTGCCACGTCTTTTGATTGATTACTGTTAATAATATTTACTGATTTTACTCTCTCCAGAACAATACTTAAAACCGACTAAAATTGTCCATAATTCCTACTATATTTTCAGGGCCTGTTCCACGCCGCCGTCATGATGTCCGGCACCTTCATCTCCTCTTACACCCACTGGGACAAACACCCGCGCCTCTACCACCGCCGCTTCGCCCGCGAACTCGGCTGCGACCAGCACACGCCCGAGGACATCACCGCCTGCCTGCAACGCCTGCCCGCGCTCGCCCTGCCGGAGAAGCTGCAAATATTCCTGCACCACAAGTGGACCGGGCCCAACGTCTGGATGCCGTACGTGGACGGCGGCTGGAACGATGTCGACCCGGTGCTGCCCCTGCACCCCATCGAGGCGCTGAAGACCGGCCAGTACAATAAGGTGCCGATGATCATCGGGACGAACTCTGACGAGGGCGCGTTCAACATCATGGGCTATCTCCTGGGCGTGCTTGAGTTGGAGGAGCTGAGCGAGCGGTGGC
>LR139883.1:0-22485 GCA_900659605.1 Tisbe holothuriae
TAAAATAAGCGAAGCGCGGGAAAGAAGAAAATTTCAAATTTGATTTCTGTGAACAAACCTGGTATACATAGCCTTGGTTCAATGGATAGAGAAATGCTTCAAATGGCGCGGATGAAATATTGATGGCCTGTCTGTCTCTCGCGCTTGAAAAACTCAATTTTAGAAAAGCCGATTGGTAGAAAAGTTGTCAAAATATTGGAAGAGGGATTTGACGAATACATTTTATGTCGAACACTCAAAAAGGGTTTAAAGTGGGTTGTACAACTGCTATAAAAATGCCCTATTTAGGCAAAAACATGTCGGCAAAACTGGAAAAAGAAGTCACTTAACGGAGACAAAAGACTCAAGTTTGTAAAAAAGGATTTTTCGCCCATTTTTATTTCCCTTTTTACCAAGTCCATTTATGGTGGATTACAAGCGGAATTTCCGTCTTCCAAAAATAGCAGAATTGAGCTAGTTAGGGATTTAAAGACACTTAACTTTTTGACCGGGGATGCCAAAAATAGGAATATTTGCTTGTCGTATATAAGATCTTCCTTTTAGGAATAATAAAAAGTATTGGCATCCCTGTCCCATTCAATATCTTCTTTTTATACACAAGGCCAAATGAAGACATTTATATAGTTTAAAACACTGCTATCGTGACACATCTAAGTTATGCTCCAGTTCCTTGCTGTACTTTCTCTAAGAAAGGAAAGAAAATCAGTGACGGCAGTATATAACACAGCGAGATACCAATTTTGACAACGATTGCTGCTGCTGTGTGGTCCGATAGCCCGATTTGTGAGCTCAGCAAGAATGTCAACATACGTGGAAGGCGAATACAGTTTAGAGTTAACCCTTTCATTCTCAAATAAGGGCAACCATCCCTTGTCATTGGACATGTATGGTCGATCTATGTTCCAACAAAATTGTGCTTATTTAGCCCCTTTCTCCCATGTATGGCCTCCTTTTAACATTGACAAAGTATACGTCCCCCATATTGCTCGCTTCCTCCTCTTTCCGGCTCATCTCATTGAGACAAAGGAAGCGAGCTGAATATTATACGGAGAAGCAGCCTTGAAGAGCAATTAATCTATTAGCAAATATGAATAGTTTCAAAGGGACACACAAACATCAAAGGAATTAGGATCGTTTAAAAAGGAAAATAGGCTTTGACCCCTCCGGAGACCCAATTTATGTACACGAATTGCGCTCCATATGGCACAGCAGATCCTTTGTGCGTCATTTTGTTTGAACATGGCACTATTATTGCTCTCTACAGTGGCATAAAACCCAACTTGTTTCGTCCTGTATTGTCAACCACACTGGTGCCATAAATCAAACCCATCTCATTTTCTCTGTGTGCAAAAACGAAGAGATAAAAAATAAATAAAGGACAGAATCATAAATCTGCAAAGAGTTGCAACGAAATTGCTTTGGGCGGGGTGCTGTGGACGCAATTTCAGGGTTACCATATTGCGTATTTTAATTTAACTGGTGTGCAAAGATGATATAATTTATGCGTTTGAGATCTTTTTACATGTGGTGTCGTCGGGGTCATTGTGAGTTTACGAGTCAGGCTGTTGTAGGAAATTGACTTGGATTGACTTAGATCAGCTTAGTAGGGCGAAGGGACAAATAATTATTCTACTGAAGAAGGTGTCGGTTCCACTGGGTATTACTTATGTTAGTGATAATAAAACAATTATGCACAAATAAAAAGGTTGTTAGCACAATCAAGTCTCTGGCAATATGAGCATTTAAATTCCAAATACTGCATAAAATGCTCATTCTTCCCTCGTTAATAGCTCTTGTTTAACTCCTCGTTCTCCTCTTTCACTCAATGTTTGTCAAGGGCAAATAACGACGACAAATCGACCGTAGTTTGTGTTTAAGGCCCACACGAAACATCTCAACAAGACTTTTAAACGTATTTGAGGACATTTTAGAGACGTCAAACACACTTCAGCTGACACTAAATCAAATTAATGTCGAGTTTTAATGTCCAAAATATGTAAATATTGCTCAATTCAATGCTTGAATCCATATGCCGCAATCTCACAATACAGTCTACAGCAGACGGCATCAACCGCAAGCAGCACTAAAACATTTGCTCAATTTATTCATGGGACAAAAAGAAGTCTCTTCCCTTTTGTGCATTTATTCCCTTGTCTGTCTCATTTCTCTCTCTTTTTGCACAATGTTGGTCTACTGCAAACGGGGGATGATCGTACAACCGACTCCTCCTCTGTGGTTATGACATAACCCAGAGTGGAGAACGAAATCGAGGAGAATCTTCGGCATCACTCGAGACTTGTTAAAACGGACACTTGATGGCTGAAATGGGCGTTTCTTTGCAAAATATAGACCACTTGAAGAGTTCCAACATTCACTTTGATGCGCTAAAAAGGATGATCCCGTAACTAATGAGGACAAGCATTTTTCAGACTCTTTCTGTCGTGTCATCATGCCAAAAGATCTTTTTGAGCGCCGTGATAAATCAGCCATCAAATACACTCAACGAATCAGCTCCGTTTTTGTCCTAGACAATGCTGACTTTGGCAGTCGAGAGAAAAGAGTTTTTGCGCTCTTATGAAGCCCCCCAAAAATGAGTCCTTAAACCGAGGAATGATCATCTACAATCTCAAACATAGTTTGATCCAATGCTGGCACACGTTGAAAGCCAATGTAGCAAAATCTAGATCTGAAGCTGTCGCGTTGAATAAGAAGAGATATCTTTAAACTCAATATGACATGCGCTGCACTGTTGAAGTCATTTTCATTGTCTTTAAAGTTTCTAAATGAGATTCTTTTAAGCAGTAACCAGCCACAAAATCGATCTTAATTCAGTTATATAAGGAACTCATTTGCATATAACCAAGATATATTCTTCTGGGACTCTTTCAAGAGGATTAAACTGAAATCTTCATTCATATTATTTTCACAGTGCAAAACTTTTTGTTCCAAAGTGTACACATCTCGGTTTTGGGTTCCTTATCTCCACCGGTATAGTGATTTTCATGGGATTAAAAGAGACAATTTAAACTTTTATGTGTGAGAGAAAAGATCCCTTTGTTTAATCAGGCGACTCAGGTGTGAACGAAAGGCTGATTAAATTAGAGAGAGGATATTTTACTCAAACACTTGTTCAGCTACTTTTAACCTTGATTTATACGTATTTTCAGGTCATTTTCTGACTTTTCTTGCAGCACAATGTGTCAATTGAACACAACAGGAAAAGGAACCATTACTTCAAAGGAAAACGCGCTCAAAAGGGAGGCGGTCAAATCTCTCAAACTCCATTTAACGTTTTCTTCACAAGAGCAAAAGTGCGATAAACATCTGAAAAAGGCGTAAATTAAGAGGATTGAGTTTCCAAGGAAAAAATCTTCATAAATTCAAATATTTTCTGGCGTGCTGCTGCACGAACACATGGTTTTAAAATTATAATCTGGTGTAATAATTACCTCCTCCTTCTTTTCCCTTTTCATTTAGTTTAAAGACATAAAAATACCACAAATGCTCTTATCTGACCCTCTTACAAGGAGTGGACCACACCAAAGCAAAAGCATATTCTCTAAGCTATTCTTATATTACTGAACTAAAGTAAATAGCGTATTAAACGTTTATCTTGTAGAAGTTGTATTAGTGCTATAGTGGTTATTTTAGAGGAAAAAATAGAAAATAAAAGCAGATGAAAGATATCAATATTATATTTTAGAACAAAATGTATTATAAAAATGCCCACATGATTTTTTACAGTTGGTTTAACATTCCTTAATAAACAACAATTTCCATAGAAAAGATTGTTCCTCCATGAGAGATTACACATGCACAAGATCTACGTAAGTGGGCGTGCCTCAGTCGAAAATGAACCTCGCACCCGGTCAGAAATTGACTGCTATGTCTATTCTCATTATATGTCATGATTATAATTGTTATTATTATTGCCGACGAAGTGTGTGTAAACAAGTTTTGAATGGTAATCAACAACCGGGAAAGAAGGTTGTTTATTTGGCCAGAAAACACCGAAAACAGGTAATAATATGCATGCCAGATTCTTCTATAAATTGTCATATCAATATTAATGCGATAAAATATGCTCAGTGCAACGCTATTCAACTGTTCGAAAGGCGTTACACGCAGAAAATGAACAAGAATGCCCGTTAAAGGAGCATTTGTACATTTAACCCCTGGGCAGGTCTCAAAAACAGTTTTACGTCCGTCTTTTTAAGAGCATTTTCTGACAGACTTCTTCTTCTCCCTTTTGTTGTTGCTTTTAAAAAGAACAGAAAGACACAGGGTGACTTTATAAAACATATATATAATGTTCAGGCCAACTTGTCAAATGAATTAAATAGCTGAATTTGCATAACTGATTTACTGATTTACTGATGAAGATTTGATATTTGTATTGCCTCACCCTGTACAAAGGCACATAACGCACCTTCTTCCCCTGCCATTCTCTAAGACTCGGGTGGAAGAGCATAATTGAGTTACTTAGAGTGAAAAGTTTTAAGGGACCCACCCCTAATAGAATATTTTTCACTGGAGAAGGAAAATCTTCTTTGAAAGAATTGCTACGGGGGTTGAATTAAGAATAGACAAAGTTTTTACATGATAAAAGACTTTTTCTTAAGGAGATGCAAAAACATTTCAAGTCGTTGTCGTGTTTTAAAAGAGAAGAAGGGATACCAAAAATATGTTCTGTAGGAACGAAATTCCTCATTATGTAAGGTCAGAGAATTGCATTGTCGGTCTTTGAGGCAAAGAAAAGCATTATATTGTGTTATTTTGCTATTCTTTTATTATCTTTTTATATTCTTCTGAACGAGCCACAAAAGAATGAAAGGGGATGTTTTCTTTGGAAACATTAATAATACACGATAATAGGCTCCGGTGAAAGGATAACATTTTTTAACAGAATGAGTTCAATAAAATTCAAGTTAAATCATGATATCCCGACCTTGAAATTCATAACCTTGCACCTTGTGCATTTTGTTCCTTATTCTTGTCTGGAACTGTCAACTTGCTCCATCTTCAAAACTTGCAAAACATTTTTAACCTTAACGTCATTTGAAGCAAGTTTTGCACATTGGGAGCAGCGTTCGCTCGTCGTTCCTTTTGACGTTATCTAATAATTTCGAAGGAAAAAAGTTTGCCATGGCACCTGCAGCAGGTAGCGGGGAAAAAAGCTCTGAAGGTCTTGCCAAAAAGTTACATTCTTATAATACGTTTCAAACCCAGCGCTGCAAAAATTAAACGCACAAAGGAGGCCTTTTGTAGCATAAGAATATACAATATTGTACGAAGAGAGAATGTTTTAAAAAGATGAGAAACCTGCAACGTTTTCAAAATAGAATTATTCACGAGATCAAGTCAAGAGGATTGATTCCATTTAAGAGACTGAATTTCCAAAGTCAGCCTTCCTTCTTTTTATCATGAGGGATTTGTAAGACGGTCATGGCCTTCATCACTATTCTCATTCCCCAAATCCCATTCCATTAGCAAAAACAGACCTTTAAGAACCATCCACATTCAGTTAATCCAAACTTTTTCATAAACATAATTGATTATGTCCATAATCTTAGATTTATAGAGATCAATGAGGAAAGGGATAAAAAAGCTTTTTAAACTCACCTGATATCCGGTCAGTGGCCCATTATGCTCATCCATCTGAATCCGCTCCCATCTCACCAT
Source organism: Tisbe holothuriae (assembly GCA_900659605.1). Classification (NCBI taxonomy): domain Eukaryota; kingdom Metazoa; phylum Arthropoda; class Copepoda; order Harpacticoida; family Tisbidae; genus Tisbe; species Tisbe holothuriae. Next base: position 5,683 of record LR139883.1, read on the forward strand.
CGCCGTCGTCGCATTCACCATCTTCACACTGGTGACCGCCGGAGCCGCCCCCGGCCGGTCCTGATGCGTCCGCACCACCTTGAGCGCGCTCGGCAGCCCCGCGATGCCCTCAGGCTCACTGAACGGCTGCACAAACACCTCGTACTCGACAAACTCCTCCAGTCGGAACAGCGTGTACGTGTTGTCGGAGGCGCGCCGCAGGGTCACGCTCTTGAAGCTCTCGTAGCGGTCGGTGCGGCGTTGGCGGTAGTTGACGCGGTAGCCAGAAACAAATCGACGCCCGGGGCCGCCATTGGACAGACGCCAGCTGACGCGAATGCTCGTAGGGCCGAGGGGTGTGACGAGCACCTTGCCAATGGTCTCTTCCAGCAGCCCAAGCCTAGCCTCGGCTGCCACTGCATTCCTCTCGTACACGTCAGCATTATGCTCGCTAACGTCGCTCTCATTTGAGAAGTCGAACGGATCATAGACGAGGAGATGCGATCTAGCCATGGAGCTGCCCACAGCGTTCAAAGCGGCGCATACATAATGCCCAGAGTTGGTCATGTCCGGCTCCTGGATCTTGAGCGCCCCGTCTGACGTCACGTACATGTTGTCCCTCCGCATGCCAGGCATGATGATCCTGCCCTCGTTCTCCACGTCCGCCTCCTTCAGCCAGAACACGGCCGGCTTGGGGATGCCGGTGACCATGCACTCAAGGGTGAGGTCATCGCCCTTGATCTTCTGCTCCACAACCGGGCTGGGCTTCACCGTGATGACGGGCCGCTCCCTCACGGTCAGCTTGGCCGCAGCGCTGATCTTCCCCATGGGGTTGGACACCTCGCATATGTAGGTTCCCTCATCCGCGGGGTGGACGTTCTCGATGCGGAGTCCCTTGCCCTGGACAATCTTCACCTTGGAGATGTCGATCTCGGTGTTCTTGCGCGACCAGTGAATGTCTGGGTGGGGGTCGCCGGACGCCTGGCAGCTCAGGAGGACGTCCTGTCCAGCCAGGACGGACTGGTCCATCGGCCGGGAGACGAACTGAGGCGGCTCTGCAAAGAAAGAGAGAAAGTAAGCACAAAGTAGAGTTGACCGTTGTTCTGAGAAAGACTGATTGTCCTTTCTTTGAGTCTTTGTCCCTTGACTCGTCCCCAGAGCTTTATGTCAAGCTGAGCACTTCCGCTGGGGAGAAGGAGGTCTTAGAAGAAGGCTTTGCTGGTCAGGAAAGAAAAATGGATAGGAGAGGAGACAGTTATTTCAGGAAAAGAAAGAGCTACTAGCTAGGGGAGGAGGAGGAGGAGGAGCATGCAAGCAGTCAAACTTTGTTTTTCACATCTTCTTCTTCTTGGGAGTAAAATCGAGTGGCTTTTTTGCCTTTGCTGGATCCCCTGGGAATGGGAATGGGACCTCTTTCTGGAGGGGGAAGCAAGAAGAAAAGGAACCCCCGACAGTCAAGTTTTTTGCTCCGCTCTGTAAAGTGTACAAAAAGCAAGGGGAGGTGGAAGGAGACGAATCAACTAACTTTTTTCTTTGATACATTTCCTCGTATTTGAACTGCCAGGGTGAAACATGTGACTTGTACAACACTTAACAAAGCCATGTCATATTTTAATTATTAAGTGCAGAGAAGCCACATAATCATGATGCTGTAGAATTGTGCTATATGTGGTCATCTCCACCAGAAATGATGCATGAGAGTGCTTTCAAGCACAGACAATTCCATTTTCTCCCTTCTGATCCCTCCAGCAGCTTGTGTGTTCCAATTGTGTGACTTGAATTTTAGGATCCCCCTTATGGAACTTTTGACTGTGAAGGGGGTTGCTCCAAGAGAGTAAATGAACTTCGTTAGACGGGGGTGAGAGATGCTCTGCTCTCATTTGAACTGAATTGACCATTTTCTTCTTCCGCTAAATTGACCTCCTTAATTATGACCAACCCCAAACTTCCCCTCCTCTTTTTATGCCTGTCTCAAATGAACGCAATTAGCTTTGCAATCAAGACGTCTATTTGTCTCCTTCAGGGTTGCCACTTTATTAATCTTACCGTGCACTCTTAGCCTGATCGGTCTGGAATCCCTTGTAGCTGCCAGATTGGAGGCCGAGCACTGGTATCGTCCCTGATCCTCCTGGCGCGCTCTCGCAATCACGAGGCTGCCGCTGTCATCAATGCGAATCCTAAAGAAAGATAATGAGATTAGCAAAGTTCATAATTTAATAGATGGGAACAAGGGCAGCAGAGGAGAGGAAAAGTTTACTTTTGCAACAATCGGGCCCAAATGCAATTATTGACCCTTATAGGTCCAAAATAATTAGCAGAGAGGGTCTCTGAGGGAGCGGAAAACTTTTAACAAGGACTTATGACGGAGGTAGAGATAGAAATTGGTCCTCTCAAACCTCGACAACACTGTTACGCATAGGAAGATGGTTTAACCATATTTTCCGTTGCCTTTGCTCATTGACTGACACCTGTCAAGCTCGACTTCTGCTTCCAAAGGAAACTCTTTTCTCTTCTCCCCCCAATAATACTAATACAACTCGAGCATGTTTATGTTCTGCAAGTGCCCTTGTGCCATTTTCAGATGCCTATTCCCCTTTAAAGCTCTAATTTCATGGATCTTGAGCAGGAAAAGTTCAAATTCGAAGCGAAAACGACCTTCGTAAACTTTATATAGAGATCGAGATATCACTCTTATAATGGCTTTTATACATCTACAGAGATAAAGTTGAAGATGAGCGTGTGCAAAATTGAATCGGGGTGATATTAAGCATCCATTTCCAGTACAGGATGGCAACATAATAATAATTTTGTTTTATTAATATTACTAACCAATCTATGACAATATTAAACATAGTCATGATTTAGAGTTATTACAAAATTCCGTTTTAAGTTTTCAACGCTCACCCTGTACGGTGTAAAATTGAATAGTGTGTTCTGAATGCCCCGAGTAAAAGTCACTTTCATGGTGACTTAAAGGGGTCAGAAGTGCTGGACAATAAAGTCCCTTTTAGAACACAGAGGCATGGTCCATGCATTGCCGCATTAAAAACTTTTATTATTTTTATATCACCGTATCGTAAACATTTGGAGCACATGCACAACTCTATTTTCGCCCATTCATTCTTTAAACAAAGAGGAATAAAATGGGTAAAGTGCAAAAGGCACATTCATTGTCCTTTTGACAGCTTTAAGATGTGTTATGGAATTTCACCTGTTGAATGAGTTTAGATCGAGGAATTGTCCGTCTTTCATCCACCTGACCACAGGCTGAGGGTGTCCTTTTGGTGGTGAGCAGCGCAGCTCCACGGGATCGCCAAGGGCAACGTCGGTGTCGCGGGGAGCGAGGCGGAAGTCATCGCGAAGATCTATAAAAAGAATTAACATTATAATTTATGTCATAGTTTAGATGATTAAAATATAAATATGAGTTTTATTGAGCATGAGTTGCATGCCTTGTGCTGAACATAAATGAGCCCGAGGCGCCGTCATCTTCATTCAAAATATCTTCCCAACATTGGAGAAATATTTCAGCCCCCGTGGAAATTATATTCGAATGTAGGGTAGAAAAAAGCTCGTCTTAATTTGTTCCGCACGATATCTCCTTCGAATGTTTGCGCATAAAATGCATTTCCAGCATGGCAGGTGAAATAAAGAAACAAACTTTGTATTCCTTTTACATTCAGATTTGGAACGACGATCTAAATACGCCCCCGAATATTTGAGACTTTTAAAAGCCCCTAAAGCCGAGACTGAGGCCAAATATGGGCTTTAAGACAAGGGAAACATTAAATGCAGGCCCATTAACAAATTTAACTACATATATTCATTCAGTCTTTAGCTAAATGGACAGCAAAGCATGAATGCATCCTAAGTTTGGTCAGCGACTTGCTCAAACATTTCTTTACTCATTAAAAAGATGCTTGCCGGTGTTAAAGCCTGTAATTAAACATTCACCTGAAAGACGCCTCTCTGAATTTAATGTCTAAAATATCTCACAAACCGCAAGATTCTCCTTCTTATCCAACAAAATTATAAGAAAAGAAGCGTTAATGCAGCACAAGAAAAAAAATCTTGAAGGGTAAGAAAAAAACATAAAATTTGCGGCCACGGCCAGCTGCGGCTTCTCTTTCCAAGCCTTAAAATAAGAGAATCCTTTTATTATTTTCTCCTTCCTTCCTTTCTAAAAGAAAGAAATGTAGGCACAACTGCATTCGTTTAACCAGGGATGCTACTTCATAACAATAAAGTTTCATCCCTGCATGACCAAATGCACTCGTATTAGTTTGACGTGTGCGAGCAAAACAAGTTAAACAAGTGTCGTCTTCTTGTTCTTAACGAATGCTGACAACAAAGCCATCGGGTCTGATCAGGAAGAAAAGTTTGCAGTCTACACATAAAACTGGGGTGGGTTGCAGAGAGGGATTCTGACATATTCTTGGAGAGTGTTATTTAATTCCTATTTACAGGAAATCTCCCTCAGCCAATGCAATTTAAACTTTCGTCAAAAGTGGAAAAGTTTTCTTTCCGCTGCAACAATTGTCATTGACGAGTGCAAATAGCTTTTGACTCATTCCTCGAATTTGGTCATCAAATATTTAAGCCTCTTGCTCACAAAAACACACCGTGTGGTGTCATCCTAACTTCTGAAGAAGAATGAAGAAGTTTGCATTTCAACTGCTCAAGTGTGTCACTGGATAAGAGGTGTTAGAACTGCTGCTGTGCAAAGAAAGAAACTGCATAAAATTCCTCTGTTAGCAGGAATTGAGAACAAAAGTCGTTTATTGACAGAACTGTGTCACAGATTTGCACACAAAATATTTGAACAACAGCAGTTGTACATTTAACTCACATGCAATCTCCAGCGTGGCGTTGGCGCTCCTGACGACGCCCTCCTTGTTGGAGGCCACGCACCAGTAAACGCCCGCGTCCTGCTCCTTCTTGCTCTGCATGGCGCGCAGGAAGAAGAGCGAGCCGTCCGGCAGCAGGATCCGGTGGCTGGCGGGGTCCGAGGGAGCGGTGCGCACAGGGGCGCCGTCTCGGAACCACTCAATGATGGGCTCTGGGTTGCCGCGCGCCTTGCAGCCGAGGGTGATTGGCTCGTTGCGGGCCACCGTCATGTTGATCGGGTGCTCCGTGATGGTGGGCGACTCGGCCGCAGAGGCTGAAAGTAGAACAAATATTGAACACCTGTGCTCTGAATCGACTCTGCCGTTAATTGAAGGAGAGTAATAAAACTCCAATTTTGGCACCCTTGAATGGGCTGAATGTTGGCTCCAATCTTATCCCCTATTTAACAGAGTTTCGAAAGGGAATAAAATGAAGATAAGAGTGGGCGATTTATGTTCACAATTAATTTAAATATGAATTTTATATCACATACGCAACACGCTCTATTATACACGTCTGCTATTGAAAGCTGTCACTATCATGATCAGATTTTTTCCTCGTCAGAATATATATTAACATAACGATCCAGTTAAGATTTTGGAAGGCAACATAAAGGGAGAACTTTACACCTCTCTCCCCTTAAATTGCCTCTTCCAAGTTCCTCCCGAATGTCTCTCCTCCTCCTTCTGCTTCTTCTCCTCTCGATCCAGTCCTCAAGTCAAGTTTAAACTGCCAAAGTATTCTTCGGTGGACAGGGTGAACCATTAATTCGTATTCTGTACTTTTGCAGCATTCAATATCATGGAAGAGTAAAGTAAAGCACTTGAACAACTACCATCGAAGGCATCGATGAAATAATTTCACAATATTAAAAATGACCCTGTACTCCCTCCCGGTGCTACTGGCACCACCGCCATCTTTTTCTCGAAAAGTTTTGGTTCCTTTTCTTCTCGCCCATTTCGCTGCATCTCCCTGGAAAACAAAAGAAAGCTGCTGCTGCTGGTTGTAGTTTCTTCTTCCCTTTTCTGTGTCAAGATGTTGCCTTTAAAGCTCAAGTGTTTCTTCCTCCCTTCCTTCCTTCCCTATTCTCCATCCCCTGCTGCACACAAACTTGAATAGATACACAATTCGAGGGACGTCGTCGCTGTCTTAGTTTCGAATGAGACTACAGTGGTGAGTGAAACTTTGACAATTCTATCTTAAATCGTCATTATTATTAGCACACGTAATTTCATAAATAAGGACAAAAAAATGTCCAAATGTTATTAATTTAATGTCCTTAGTTTTGATTTTGCACCGCATGCATAATATTCTGTCGACGACAGCTATGGCGTCATAAGAAGAATTCGTTCGGGGGAATCCCCCTTTCTTGAATTGCACGCACAATAAAACCGGATTTCAAAGCTTGCTTTCTAGGTTAAACCTCTGTCTTTGCTACAAAACAGTCGTTTTGGGTGGGGAAAATTGTTCCATTTTCCTCTCTTTATTCTCAATATGTCATAGACATGGGAAAAAAGCCGCAATACAATGAGAACAAAGAACATTTAGAGCATGAGATAAATTGAGCTTACACCTGAATGAATCAAGTACAATTTTTATTGACCTATTTGAAGTAACCAATCCGCAAAGAACACAAAAACAATGGGATATATATATGTGACATTTACCAAAGGCATACCCGAGTTGGTGCCAAATTTGTGCAAATAACCTCTTTGCTACCATTTATATGTCACAAACAGGTAGTAATTCCCCTGATCATAAACACCAACGTTGCACACGTGAAAAAGAGCCGCGTTATGACACCACCACTTATTATAAGTGGGCAATAAACCCAATTGCAGAGGGTTGTAGCATCCCTGAATGGGCCACTTTGGAATGAAATGTGCTCAAGTGCCGTATCTTGCTTGCGAGGTGCAAAAACTGCTAATGGGATTTTGGCAAGTAGAGAAAAGAAGAAGGGGATAAAAATCGGACTTGAAAAGGCAGCAGTGGTGGTTCAGCATCTCTGGGGAAAGAAGAAGAAGATATTGTGCTAAAATTTTGCAGTTTTCTGGAATTGCTCTTTCTTCTGATTATACAAGAAAGATGAGCAAAAAGACGGCGAGGAAAGAAGATAAAGAAAAAGAAACTATTTTAGCACTCAATGCAATACATTGTTTACGGCAAAATAAATTTAAATCCTCTGCCTCTAATTACTTTACCACATGAAAATTATCTTGCCTATCTAATTGCATCACTTTCACCTCTCTTATCTTTTCTCACATGGTCAAAGAATTCTTAATATCCTGAGAAGGGGGTACAAGAGCACATTTGCACTCCCCCAGAACTCGGAAACGGGATCTCGATCTAGTTTCAAGAGAAAAGAAGAAGAAGATCAGGCCTGAGGCTGAAGAAGCAAACTCCTGATGCCCGGAAAAAGTTGAGTCCTGAGTCCCATGGGAGCTGACAAGGTGGAAGCAGAAGGAACAAGAAGAACAAAGAAGGCCTCTTTGTCATTAACCGAACATGAAAGATTCGTGGCATGGTACGGTCAGTACCTCCTGAACCGAGAAACAACAATAGAACTTGCCGGTCACAGTTGCACCAAAGCCCTTAGATGCGGAACCCCTCAAGGTGGGGTCCTCTCTCCGATTATCTGGAATATCGTTTTCGAGAAAGCACTTCAGGGAATGTCTGAGGAGGCCCATGTAACCGGGTTTGCAGACGACGGCTGTATTCTTGTATCGGGACGCCAACCAGTTAAAGCGAGAAATCAGGCTCAACGAGCAGTCGACATAGCTCTCGAGTGGGGGCGGGAGAATGGTCTGGAGTTCAATGCAGAGAAGACAGAAGTTGTCCAATTCAAACGCACCAAAGCATCAAAGCCACCCCGCATTGTTATTGATGGCGAAAGGATAAACTATTCCAGTCAAGTAAAATACCTAGGCGTGGAACTAACGTACAACCTCAGCTGGACCCCCCATATCAAGAAAATGGCAGATAAAGCAAAGGGCAAAATATTTGCGGCACAACGTCTAGTAGGCAGAAATTACGGAGTTAAACCTGAACTAATGCACTGGATATGGACGGGCTGCATCATGCCAATCATGCTCTACTGCTGCCACGTATGGGCCCTGTCGCTTACCAAATCCCAAAAGAAACTTCTTACCAAGACCAGTCGACTTGCCCTAACCACAGTTGCTCATACTCACAAGGGAACGCCAACGGAGGGGCTCCAGGTTATCTTGAATGCTATGCCACTTCACTTGAAAGCCAAGGAATTGGCACTGGGTGCCCTTGACCGGATAAGCTGCACGTTAATACAGGAAGAATACGCGAGCCACAACAGTCCAGCGACGGGGCACTTCCAGAGACTCCGATCATTGCATGCAGAATCAACAGCAGGATCTAGCTCCGACCAGACACACCAAATTCTTGGTCGATGTCCAGCTCACATAAAAATCCGTCAAGCCAAGGCCACCGAACAAGCACGAACAAATATATATACTGACGGGAGCCGGCTGCAAGATAAGACTGGAGCAGCGTACGTGATTACGCAAAAAGACAGCGAGATCAAAAATGGCGTGTTCTCCTTACCGGATCATGCAAGTGTCTTTCAGGCCGAGGTAGAGGCGATTAATCAAGCAGCACTGGCGACGCTGGCCCTGGGCATTAGGGGAAGGATCCACTTTCATGTTGATAACCAAGCGGCCCTCAAGGCCCTTCGGAAAAACCAATCAAACTCTCAGCAAGTTGCCACTACCAGAGCTAATATCGACCTGCTAGCTAGAACAGCAAAAGTCACCCTCTTCTGGATTAAGGCACACAACGGACAACGGTTCAACGAACGAGCCGACACCTTAGCTAAAGAGGCAACAACTGGCGGTCTCCCAATAAGCGTTAAACCTGGCAAATCACATCTCAAAGCAATGCATAAACGCCTGCTCGAACAGAAATGGCACAACGAATGGACTAGTACTGCAGGTCTAAAATACGGTCGAACCAGGGTATGGTTCCCAACAATAGCTCCAGACAAAACCAAGGACCTCTTACGATTGGGCCGAATTGCTCTGAGTGACTGCATGCAATGGATCACGGGTTTCTGTAACCTAATGCGCCATAGACACAAGAAAAACCCTCAGCTAAGCGACCGTTGCCGACTCTGCCTGGAAGACGTCGAAACACCAGAACACCTGTCATTCCACTGCCCTCGACTCATGCCATGGAGAGGGACGTGCTTCCATACATACGCACAGCAGCCGGACACGTGGCAAATATCCGAGTTGTGCCAGTTCCTCAATACTGCCCCAGTCAGGGACCTTCTGATCGACGAGACGGAATACCCTCGCAGGAACACTGTTCAACATGTAGACTAGTACATGGCCATACAAACCAGAGAATGCCATTCTCACCCTAATCAATTGTTATCCTAAATAGAAAGAATCAAGAAGAGATTTCGAACCCAAAGGGTAAAACCTAGGTCGTGTTCTGTATTATATTGTGAAGTAATTTGTGATATTGTACGTGAATCGAAATACATAAAACTAAAACTAATTGTCATTAACCGATGCAAAACATGGGCTTTTATTTCGGATAACTATCCACATTATGCATTGATTTAACATATTAGCTTTTTTGCATGTTCATATGAGACACCCTTTTAGAGCTTAGCTTCAGTATTAAATATGTGCCTCCTAAAGTGGCTCCTATTACGTTAATAAAATATGGCAGCCACAAAAGGCGTGAAACTCCGAAGGGAGAGCCACTGAAGAAAATGAACAAATTCTGGCCGTGACAAAGTCGACTCTGGGGAAAGAAAGAACAACATTTTTGGCTCACCCGCCAGACTAAACATTCGTGAATTATTAAAAAGAAAGGCATCCCTGAATACACCCAAATGTGGTCTTCATATCCGATTGTGTCCATCGGAATGACATAAAATCCGACATTGGACATCAAACGTTTCTCTTCTTGGCGATAAAAACCGCCTTGAATCGCTCCGGGGAGAGAAAGAAAAGAAAGGCACGTCGTATCTGTCGACGTCTTTATTTCCCCCTCAAGCTAAGAAAAGTGCTTTAGAGCACGAAGACAGCTTCATGGCGGTTCGTTCGCACTGCAGAGGAATCATTGTGGCCGCAAAAACGATCCTTATTTCTTTGCATGGCGGCCTTGTCTTCTGATTTGAAAGCCATTTCTTCCGCACACTGAAGAACCATTGGACTAGAACCTCTCGCCCCTCCACTATCCCTCAGCAAGATGTCTTCTCTCTTTTCACGGCTCGTTGCTGGTATTTCTTCTTCTTCTACTACGAGTATAATGGATCTATCGCTTCTGGACTGGATATCTTATTACTACGGTATCTCTTTACTTTTACTTCCGGATGGACATTCAAGGTGGAAGCAAGTCTTATAAATACTCGACGAGCAATTCTAGTAGTTTGAACGGAGCTGCGGTAGATAGTATTGCGGCAGTGGAAGAACGAGAGGCCTCATAATTATCGACGGACGGTTATTTAGGACATAATGACAATAAAGAGGTCAATACCATTCTTTCATTTCGTTTAAACTCTAAACTCTTTCCTTCTTTTTGCAAAATGCGTAAATCTGGCCTTTTCCCTTGGCAAGCAAATAATCCTTGTGACAGGCGCCTAATCGCCCTAGAGATTATTACACAGCAGCAGCAGCCATCTGTTCTTCACAGCCAAGGTCACAAATTTATTCCACCAGCAGCCTTTTTCATACAAAAACTGGAAGAAGAAGAAGAATTTAGTGCTGTCCTTCTCAAATGGGTCGAAAACGGGGACAGCTATAACTCTCCTTCCTCCTCCAGCTGCAATAAAGCATGGCACAACCAAGTCTGATATATGTGTGCGGTGCAGACTGGCAAGGGTTTAAAACGGTCCCTAGAGGCCATGTGCACTTTGTTGTAGTGAGATTCCTCCCTGGCAATCAAGGCAGAAGGAGAAGAAGAAGAAGAAACATGTTCGAGACCTGAAGACACGAGAACACAAATGGACACGCATTTACTTTAAAAGCCGTTTTTTGGCACTCTGTGCTGTCTAGCTGTTATCTTTGAGAGCAAAATACCTAATGTTCAGCATCTTTCTCTTCTTTTTCTTCTGTTATGTGTCCGACAACACTACATTTCCTTCTTCTTCTTCCCCTTTCCGTTTCATTTGAGCAAGGCCGGAAAGGTTCATTAACTTTTTCCTCCCCTCACTCACTGTACTACACTGAGAAGAGATGGCATCAAAGGCTCTTTGTTTTTCTTTGTCTTCCCTCAGCGAAGAGAGGTCAGAGACATCTTGCTAAAACAACACCAGCCGTCAGTAGCCCCGGACAGATACTCGTCGCTTCTCCGTGGTAATGAAATGCGGAAGCAACGTTTTTCTCTGAATACGAAGCGTTTCCTTGATGGTGAAAGTCGGAATTCCTCCTCCTCCCTCTTAATGACTCATAAAGTTGAGCTTGGTGTGTCACTGACAGAGAACAAAGTGAAGAGCAAAAGGAGATTACTCTTGAAAACAAACAGAGAGCTGGAACGGAAGGCTAAACAAGGACCTTTATTTCTTGAATAAACAACACTAATCTTTTGCTGTTAAACATTGCTGAAAGCTCAATAAGAGGCCTCATTTAAAGTGCACACAACACCATTCCTGCCTTTTTCACATCCCATTTCCTGTAGTAATGAAAACAACAACAACAAGAAGAACCATAAGGAAGCTGGCAGCATGTGTCCGTTTCATTACGATGGTCTCATGGGCGCAAACTCAAGGCCCCCCATTCATACATTAAGCTATTTAGTCTTTGCCACCCTCGCTACTATTAATGCCAGTGTACTATGTTTAAGGGTTGACGTAATTTTCAAAGTAGTTTCTGGAGTGGCAAGAAATATCATGTATTGAGCAAAGTACATAGCATCCCTATGATCTCTTCTGCCCTCATTGCAGTACACATATATAACTAATGATCCTTTATACTGCAACTCCACTCACTCACTTTCTTTTATCCCCCAAGAAAACTGGATTAATGTAGTTTTTGATACTTTCTCCTCCCCGAGCAAGAGATAGAGGAGGAGGAAATGAGAAGAGCGTTTTTGCAAGTCTTCAGAGAATCGACCAACCTCATTTCTTGTCTTTTCCTTCTCAAGGTTTTTGTGCTACCTCACAGTTTTGGCAGGAGAGAAGAGCGCACGCCTCTAAACGGAAATAATGCTTTTTCCGTGCTTGCTCTGCACTCTTAAGAGTTTTGACTGGTGCTGCTGCTTCGGATTTGCCAAAAAGGAAACAAGAGCGAACAAGTTTTCATAAAAGTCCTCCTTTGTTCGCTTTTCAATTTTCTTACATTTCATAAAAAAGTGGAGCCAAGTCTTGAAACATATTTTTGAAATTGAAACGTAGAAGATCTCTCTTTTGCCAGAGTTAAAGTAATGCATACGTACATTTAAGATGAAAAAGATGGCTTCCGTTTTATATGCCATTTTCCAGTGGAATGAATATCGACATATCCTTTTATTGAATTACTATCTGTATTCATGTGACATTTAACATACATGTTTCCTTAAATATCCTAAAAGAGCCTTTCTTGCCTTTGCAGAAATAATTGGAAATTTTGTCGGCGTACATTTTAAACATACGAGTATAGTAATTAACCCATAAAGTGTCGAATATCATCAAAAAAAAGAATAGATGTTCCAATGAAGCAAAATAAGCACAATAATCTCCGATTTCAATTATTTCTTTTCTTATTTCACCCTTTCATATATCTGACAAACATGATCCCATTGCAAGGGCCACCAGATTATCTTAAGCTACACTCATATTACAATAAATATATTGTCATCCCTGATCATTTCGTATGTAATCCGAGGCTTCTTCTCTCCTCCACCTTTCTCCTTCCTGTAGGTCAAATTTCAACAAAGAAATCCCCTTTAAAAGAAAGTCGTTCGAACGACCTTGCAGACTCAAAAACATATTCTCGGCATGACTCACTTTTCAGAGCAGAAGTAAAGCCTTTTCAAAAAAAGCCACTTGAAGGGGGAGAAAATAGAGTCCTTAAAATCTAGGTTGCTAGAGTGACTACAAGTGACCTAAAAGTAGTGAAACTCATTTTGGCCGGATATTTATTGGTCAAGTCACAGTATTACATTGAGAGATCAAAGTGATTATTCCATTTTCTGTACTCTGTATTTAAAGAAAACACTCAGAAAATTACTTGCGATTTTTTTAGATAACAAAAATGGCCGTTAATGGCCACCTTCGACCTTTCCTGTCCTTGTCCAAAATTGCAGGACATAGTCAGATACCTCCTGCAATGATTCCATGGAAAAATATCAGTATCATAAAAGCTGTCTAAAGCATTTTTGTTGTACACAACATGCAATCTCTCAAAAGTAATAATAACAAAAAACATTTTCTCCCTTCTGACCGTTCTGACCTCCATTTTTGTCTATTTCACACCATATTTCCACGTTTTTTCTTTCCCTTTCATGTCTTCAAAGACGTCCTATTTTCTCAATAAAATATTATAAAGATAGCGGAACACCAGGAAATGGACGTGCCTTATTGGAAGATCTTGAGGTACAGATACTACAAAATAGTCATGTAAGGGTCATAAAAGAAGTTCAAAGGCGACTTCAGTTTAATTCATCATGTGACATATGAAAGAAAATATAAACTGATAAGATCTTGAGAAGAAGTGCTTTCCTTTCGATTGCAAAATTGCGTGGAAAGACGGACGTGAAAGTCCAAAAGTTTTTCTTTCTTGTGCCCTCAAGTGGACTTAAAGTGGAGCAGGAGAAAAATGAAGAAGACCTTTTTACTTCTAACGCCCTGCTGATGTTCTTTTGTTGAGAAAACCTCTGGCAGTGGATGCAACGAGTGCGACCGGAATATGAAAGAGGAAAGAAAACTTTCACGTGGGAAATGGGGATGCCATTATTAATTAAAATTCCACTTCCGCTTCCTAATATGAACTATGAAAGTGATGAATAGAATGTCAACCCTGAATAAAAGCAGCCTCAAAAGCATATGAATGAACGAAAGAGAAGGAAAAATAATTTGAATGGTCTTGCCCTACATTTCGCCACTCGCATAAATCTTTTTCCTCCATGAAACATGAACTTCATTCTCAGTGTATTTCTCTTCCCCTGTGGAGCTATTCTAAAAAAGGCTTACATGCGAACTAAAATAATACATAAAAGGGAGCAGAGAAGGCCAACGGAGCGGGAAAAATAGGTTCATATGTGCGCAAAAAAGAGACGAGAGAGACATGACTTGAAATTTGAAAAAAAAGATGGAATATACACAGAAACAAGGTCGTCCGAGTGAACACAATTTATAACTTGGTATTTGGGGCATAACATGAAAGCATTAAATTGAAAAAAATAGTATCTCTTTTTAACATTCAATGCAGCTCTGATGGTACAAAAGAATGCGGTCTTTGCAAATAAATAAGTGCAACTAATTACACTTCCAACATGTTGAGTTCTCCTTTTCTCGTCATCCGACCTTGAACGCTTGAGGCGGTTTGAAGGAAGCAAGGTTGGTTCCTGTTACATTATATTATTATATGAACAAGAGTAAGTTTTAAGGCAAAGAAAAGCCCTTCCTGGCAAACAGAGAGACTTGTAGACAAGTCAAATGTCAACATGGTAGTAATGAAATGTGCAGTGCTTCTCTTGTGTGCCTTAATTGGACGTATTAATCAATGTTAAGAACAGTTTCCTTTTGAATAATTATTACTGACAGAACTAGCTCCCATCCTGTTTACATAATGTTGTCACTTTCTTCCTCTGTTTCAAGAGAAAAGTCCTCTCGAAAAGTCTTCTCATAAAAGCATCGTCGTATGAGAAGAACAAGAAAGGTTGTTTGCTCACGTCTTACTGCTAGATTAATGAGCTTGGAAAAGGTGATGGCAGGGATGCCACTTTCGAACAAAGAGGCTAACCAACATATAATGGAGGAATAAAATGCTACATAGTTATATAAAATATGGCATCCCTGAACAGGTCACAGGTCTGCAAGAGAACACCATTTGTCAGTCTTTATTGGAGATGAAGAAATCTCATCAGGGGAGCTTCTGTATTTGAGTAGAAAGTCGTAGCATCAAATATGTAATAAACGACTCCGATCGACTTTCGAAACATCTCGTTTCCCTTCTTCTTCCGGAATAGTAAAGCTCTCATTTGTAACAAAAGGAATCCCGGGGAATAATTGGGTTTTTGAAACGACGGCCTTCGTCTTTAGAGTGAGTTATGAGCACATTAGGAGCTTTCTCGACTACATTCAAAAATGGCAAGATCAGGTATAATATTAGGTGAACTTATAAAATATACCCGTAGGGGCTTTTTAGTAATTGATGCATAAGTACATTTGCTAAAAACTAATTATATGAATGAAGGGGAGCAGCCTTGATTTTGCACAGAGTGTCAGACAAACTTTTTTTCGATTTGTAGCCGCCGACCTTGAGTCTTTCTTTCTTTCACACATGAGAAGAGGAAAATAATGGAGGCAGCGCCTTGTTATGGTTTCTTTCCTCTGCTGAGCCTCTCTCTCTACTTGTAGGGCTTTGTGTGGTAAATATATTGTTTGCTTGTCCGTTGCTACAGCAGTATGTTTCTTCGGAAGAAGCCTTATTATTGTCCGGAGAAGGACCATTACAGCTCTTCTCTCAGCTCAAGATGGTTATATGCTCTCCAAAGGAGCTTCAGACTGATTATTAATATGTCCATATTCTTATTTTCCGGTCAAGTAGTCTTAGTACGTAATATCACCATCTTCAACCTTTATTATTCATAATTCTAGCTGTGTCATCACCATAACAATAATAATAGTACGTACTTTCATAGCCATTTTTTTTATCTTTTACGAGTCTTTTGCATGCACTGAGCCCTTGCTGCTGTCCCCTTACTATATCAGAGATCTTTACGGTGCCCTGTTTGTGCAAAAATGGGCCTTTCTCATGTGAGCCAGGCGGAAATAAGCCCTGGGAATGCAGCATACACACAATGTTATTATGATGATGTCATCATCAAAAAACTAACGATGTCCCGACGGAAGAAAACAGTTATTTTTGCAGTGGAAGCATTTCTTGCTTTATGATGAACCTCAGGGATGCCGTTTACGGTGGCTTTCTTATATCTTAGTAATATGGCTGCATTCATATTATAGGGAAACTAAATGGCGGCCCTTCCCATGATGAATCTTTTCGCTTTCCTTATGGGCGTGAAAAATCGCGTGCGTTGTTCTACTTTTTTCGCATGCCCTCAATGCGTCCATCAAGCCAGACACAAATAGGGCTGCTACAACACAAACCATAATCCCTTTTTCTTATTACTCCAAGCCAAAAACTGCCTTCATTGCGAGAGCAGCCTTCAATCTCAGAAATGTATCAAGAGAGCAGCATTTTTATGCTCTGGGTGCATGAGCAACTCAATTTTCCGGGCTATTACTCAAACAACGGGTAATGTAGTGCCAGCTGCCAATTTCGTCTTAATACTCTCGGTTATACCTCTGGTAATATACACTCAAATGACGAGAAAGGTTCATTTCGGAGCTGGTGGCAATATACATTATGTGCTTCAGTCACACATCCCGGGGGCGAACGAACTCTGAAGAGTATCATCTACCTGAGGGAACGCTAAAGGAAAGCCCTTCTTTTTCAACAGGGTATTCAATGCATCTAAAACGTTTTTGGTAATGGAAGAAAATGCTAATCCAGCGCTAGGAGAGAAAATGCCGATCCATAAATCTCACGAAGAGAGAATCAATTCATACATTCAGGGCGTACGAGACTTAGTAAAAGTAGGGACGACAGTTGGTTATTCATATGTTTGTTAATGTGCTCTCATTTTAATAAAAGTGTCACATAAGTAGTCTATGGGGGCGCAAGCCCGTGGCGGAATGGTTAGCGTGCGAGACTTCCATGCAAGGGGGCCGGGGTTCAAATCCCGGCCTCG
>LR139884.1:0-22489 GCA_900659605.1 Tisbe holothuriae
GGGGGGTTTTAAACATAAATGGTAATACACATTTGAATGCTTTTTTGTTTAGGTCACAATACAGACTTCCTGAATTCTGCCTGAGCAGCCCTTTAAGTAGTCCCACTTGGGGCCTTCCAGGCAAGCCAGACAGTCGTCGTCGTTCCCCTCTCTCTCGTTCATGAGCCCGTTCAACGCGCACACACGCTCGCGCGTACGCACGCACATGTCCGCCCGCAGAACGGTGCGAGGAAAGGGGTACCGATTTGAGATTAGCACTCAGAGTTTTTGTAATAGAAAGATTCCTCTCACAAAAGTCCAATTTGCCCATCTCCGGATTGGTCGTACATCAGCCAAGGCGAAGTCTCCAAGAATGACGCACGTCCCATCCTTTTAATCGGTTAAGAGGAGCGAGAGAGTTTTGCAAGAGAAACCACTTCTCTTACAAAACTCCCGCGATCCTGTTTTAAATCAATCAGGAAAGGAAAACACTGAAAAGATCATAAGTTGCCTGATCAGTGTCTGTCCCGAACGCCTATGCATACAGTACGCTATCTAAGTCGTCCATGTGTCAATAATGGGTACGACATTCCGCCGGGTTGGCTTTTAATACCCACCCGCGGAATATCGTCTCCTTCAGTCATGATCATATGAGCTATGATCATAATAAAGAGAGGGCATTTTAGTAATTTCTAGTGACAATTAAATTAAAACTTATCTGTGTTTTTTGGAAAGTGCTGTCATAGTGTGCAGGAAATATTTATTGTATTTTCAATTTTAAACCAATTCTACACAGAAATGGTTTTATATTGCAGTATTCTCTAGTACTAAGTAATTTGTAATTTAATAGGATTTGTGTAACCAATGGAATTGAAATAATTATACACATGATATTGTTGCCTTAGTAACTGTTGCTAATAATTATAACCTTTGTCATTTCATGGTTCTTTAACAGTAATAATGTTTAATTATCTTGTATGCAAGGTTATATATGTGCTTCCTCTCCCTATTCAGATATATTTATTCTTGTCTTATTTGTATCGGCTTCTTGAGTAAAGCAGTCGACAGCGCGAAATTAATATCCAAAAATCCTTCAGAAGCTAAGTCCGTAAAACATCTTAGTTTCTTAAGGTTACATATTTATTTCTCCCAACCCTCAACTCAATGAAAATATCCATTTTCAAGATCACTTCCGCTACCCAACTGAGGTCACATCTCATTGCCAACAACGGGTGTGTTTTTGTCTCCACCATTTGTCCTCGTAACATTTCCTTGACTCACTTCCGCAATTCGCAAGGTCTCCAAACGACCTCCCCATCAAAACATATTCAGAGGTCAGAAGGGAGGGAAAATGAGCTTCGTTTGGGGGTTGGTTTAACCTCGGTGGAGGAGCGCGCAGAGGGCAAGGTTGGATTACAGCAGGAAGAAGGAAAGTGGAAACTTTCCATTAATACCCTTGAACGGAAGGAGACACTTTCCCAGATGAAATTACATCACATGTAACCTTTTCCCTTATTTTCTCACACTCTGACTTTCCAGGTCAATATCCTTTCGATCTCACAATATCGTCACCTCGCCCTACTTTCTTCTAAACTCTTCCCCCCAAATGCGCGCGTCGCTGTCCTCGCTCCAGATGCGTGCGCACGCACTCACACATTGCGCTCACCTCTAACGTACAGTGGATTGGTCAAGGACCTCAGTTTCACTGTCAAAGTCACAGTGGTCTTGAGCGGGGAGGAGGGCAGAGACCCCGGTGAGAGCTGTAGAGAAAGTGATTCGTTTTGCAATAACAATCTACGTAAGTACGTACGCCAGCTGCAGCAGGTCGTCGCGAGAGAGTTATATCAAGATGGTATGACCTCAGCTGATGATGCAATGAGGTGAAAAGGAAGAGAAATTGAACAGATGGTATGAGGGAGTAAAGGGAAAATAATGATGAAAGAATGCAGGGAATGTGAGATTATTGCAAGAGCAAGGACGACTCCTCAGAGTTTCACCGAGACCTTGCCATTGGTAGGGGCGTCCAAGAGTAAGGTCTTATTTCACAAATGGAAATCGCTAAGAGAAAACTTTTGTGACACTGACAGATCCTAGGAAGGTTGAAGTTTCTATTTTTAGACATGAGTGAAAAAGACATTTTGAATCAAATTAAGAGATTACTTCAATCATGAAGACGAATCGTTGTAAATTGTTGTGTGATGTTCATGAAATTTCTTCTACAAAAATGTGGCTGTTATTAATATTTCCAATATTTGCGAGATATGTGTTATACAATAGTTGTTAAAAAGTGTGTTTCATGAACGCATCGCATCCAACTGTTTGATCTTCAACCAATATATTCCTTGATTCGTTCACAATAGTCCGTCCGCTGCTCGACGTCCTTGACGGCAACAAAAACGACCCTGAACAACCACCGGCGACCTTCCACAACCACAGTTGGCAACGAATCTGGAGCGAGGCCAACGACGGAGCCCTCCTTTTTGGCAACACGGCTGTTGCCTCATGACGTAACAACCCTGTGGTGTCGTAAGCAAGGACGACGATGTCCTGCTGAGATGATGCTGGTTTCACTGTGAAGGTGAAGGACTCGTGCGCGTTGGAGGTTGGGGACGAAGAGGAGAAGTAGCTAGTAGGGATATTTCTTTGTGTGAGAGTGCGCGCGCGGACAGGACATATGTTTGGTAAGAGTAAAGCAATGGCAAGGTCGATATCTCTTTTGGA
The DNA here is from genome assembly GCA_900659605.1 of Tisbe holothuriae. Classification (NCBI taxonomy): domain Eukaryota; kingdom Metazoa; phylum Arthropoda; class Copepoda; order Harpacticoida; family Tisbidae; genus Tisbe; species Tisbe holothuriae. The sequence goes on from LR139884.1 coordinate 2,701, forward strand.
GGAAAAGAGATGAACCTGAAAACTGGACATTGCATTGCATTGCTACATATGCATTGTTTTATTGCAGAATTGAATGAATTCAAATTTGTTAATGTTACAATAGTTAGTAACATTTTACAATATCCTTAACGTCCATATGACAAGAGGACTGTTCTTCGTTACCTTGATAGTCATAACACTAATTAATTATCCCTCATTAAAATGGACGATCCCATTCCATCCCCTAATCACCCTCCCTCCCCTCTTCCTCATCTCACAATGGACTCTCCCTCTTTTTAAAAGTGAATTTTTACAAGGCCAAACGTCGCTTCCTTCTGCCATGCACACACACACATGCTTTGAACGGCGATGGAAGCCGCCGCGACGGGTAGACGAACTTTAAAACCAGAATGAATCCAGTCGCGCGGTCGTTACACCCTTGCCGTTATTTTTCCGGTGGTGAATAGGAAGAGAAAACCGGTAAAGAATCGGAGTCGTTACTCGTTACTATTTGACGTTACTCTACGCGTTTATTTCGGTTAGAATTTGGGTTTTGCTCTCGTTTGCATCTGCCATCGCAGAGTTGACCTCGTCCAGCTTTGTCTTCTTCAGATGACTTCGCATCTTTTCAAAGCATCGCCAGAGTTTCTTCAGGTTTCGAGATAGAATCGGGGTTGACAATTTCGAGATGAACTCTTCCTGATCATCATGGTAGTTGACTGTGAAGAATGTTGCGGTCATGAGCAGGACTTCCATGCAGCAGGATAGGGTGTCAGGAAGGTACATCAGACTCTTACGTAAGGACGCCTTCTGTCGCTGGCTCAATGTTGAAGGACTTGTCAACTTTGTACCAATGTAATGCTGCAATTCTTCCAAGAATAAATTCACTTCTGCTGTCAGCTTCCTCAGTTTTGCAAGCAGATCATACTCGCTTTTCGGTCTGAACAGCGTCTCAACTTCAATTTCCCGAATGCAAAGCTGAATTGAGATCGGCACTTCACCAGAGTACACATCAGGCAGATGTAATGTAACAAGTCTGACCAAATCATCACTTTGAATATCAATATTCAGCTCAAGTCTGTCCATTTCAAGTTCGTGAACAATGTCATCATTTTGCTCAACATCACATTTCAACGTCTCTACCCTGCCAACCCCCATCAAGAGAGCACTTTTTAACTGGGAACTGGGATGGTAAAGGGGTCTGTGAGCATTCAATGCCAATGTGCACTGCTTTGGAACATTCTCACTGAGCTCCAAAGCCGCACCCAGGAAGGTCAAGAGTAAAACCGCCCAGTCCTTTAGAACTGGCGATTCCTCTTCCACAACGAGCTCTCCGTGGCTCAGTCGATCCCTGAACCGCGGCCCTTCCGGGAGGACAAACATGTCATAGAACAGCTCCGTGGGCCGCTCACCCAGTACTGCAGGCAACCGGTTGTCCGTCCCATCTGGAAGTGACCGCGCAAACACCTCTGTGAACGTTGTATACAAGACGGATGTCTCGGCCGTGAGCAATCTGTCGGGACATTTGTTGCACTGGACAAAGATGACGCGGAGCCGGGATTCAATTTCGGTCACAAGCAGGCAGACAGAGGTAAGGTAACGTCTCTGATGGATGAGATCCAATGCCCACTTCCATGTGGGACAGTCCTTGTCGTGTTTAATCCGTTCCAGCTGCGCTAAAGGTAGAGCGCATGTGATCTGCAATGGGTGGATTTCGGCAAGAGGTCGATGCTTGACGACAATCTCCTTCTCGGACAACATTCGCCCGGTGAGGTCAAATATGGTGAGCATCGTTGCCAGCAGCCTCCGGTCAACCAGACGCTCATCTGTGATGAAACCGTGCCAGAGTATGTTCCTCAGGTTGAGCGATCGGCAAGAGCCAAAGAAGACCTGATAGAGCAATGCCAGGTTCGGGCCAAGTACACTTGTAATCTCTTCGGAATTGACGAGATCCTTGAGCAGTGGTGGCACTGGTTTCGTTTGTATCACCGTGTGGAATACATCGCCAAGGGATCGTTCCACAAGCGGAGCTAGGACGAGGAGAGCCTCTCGGACGCTGCCACTCTTTCTAAAGTTGGTCACAATGGACTGGAACATTTGGCTATGTGACATCCATGAAAGTTTTGAGGATTGGTCCAAGTCCAGAGTCTGGCACCAGCGGTAGAATGGGCTGAGCTTAGTCAGAGCCTCTTCATACCATTCGAAGGACCGTTCGTCTGGGTCAACAGTCAGGTCCAACAGATCCAAGGTAGTGAGGTTAAGAAATGCAGAGTCCTCGGTCAGAATTGCTTCCAAAGAGCCTTTAAACTGGGCCGGGTCTTGCTCGCGAGTAGCAGCCTCAAAGATGCGCTTAACTTTTGGAGATCGAAAATCAGAGATTCTTAAAGAAATGTTCTGTTAATTTTTTTTGAATATATATATATCACTTTTCACACAGGCAGGTATTTTCTTCGTAGTTATGTCTTCATACACTTTCACTTCATTATATCTAGGGCACAAAATGCGTTATTTCAGCTGCTCGTCGCTTTCTTTTGGGTCTTGAATGTTTCGTGCAAGACTTTGTGCAATCTCTGTGCCTTCTGTGGTCCAAATCCGGGGCACATGCTCAGATCCTCGATAGAAGCCTTTACAATCTGAAAATTAAAAGGAAGAAGATTTGTTTCACAGTTATAACATGAATAGAACACAATTATTACATTTTCCAGCGTCCCAAACGCCCCAAGGAGCGTCGCCGCGTCCGTCTTATTGACGCCTTTCCCCGCCGTGAGCGCCTCCACGAGCCTCGAGTGCGCGTCCGGGTTCGTCTTCTCCATGATGAGATCTGGCGGCTTGTTCTCCATGCTCTTGTAGGACTCGAGGATGCGGCCGGCTTCCTCCGGGCTCCACGCGAGCATCAGGGTCAGCTCGGCGAGGATGCAGATGCGCATCAGTTGCTTCAGGGCATGGTGGGGTTCCTGAAAAAGAGTGGATGAAACATTTCCAATACGTTTTTTATTAAATAAAATGGTCAGTTTGTATTAATGCAAAAATCAAGTAATAAAACAATTTACATAACAGAAAGGTGGAAAGATTTCATACCTTGACATCGACCTGCACGAGAAGCACCCGCAGCTCAAACGCGGATCCAAGCTCCTTGAGTCTATCATGGATGTAGTTTGGGTTGAGCGTGTGATAGCGGATGCTCAGGAACACGGCACAAGCACGCTGGCCAATCACGTAGTCGGGAACAACCCCGTCGGCAAACTCCCAGGGCACGGAGCGGACAGACTTCAGGATGGGGTTCCCGCGCTGACGAGGGTTGACCAGGATCGAGCCGGAGATTTTGCCAGTGGGGGCAGCTTTCTTGGCCTCCTCTGACGGCTTGCTGTCCTTGGCGGAGCTGCTAGGTGCATCGGACATGGTTCACAGCATCTGAAAGGAGAAATTATTATTATTTTAACGCCCTTGACGATTAAATTGACAGCTTCTTTATTTGTGATTGGTGGAAGCTTTTTCATACAAGATTGAGCCTGGTCACTATCACAATCCTAATCTTCTGATCAAATCCGACTGCCACACCCAGCCCTGTTTTATCCGGTGACCAGTCAAACCCTCCAACTGGCTGCTCCCCAATCTGAGCAGTCTGCAACTTCTTCACATCACCAGGCACGCCCTCGGCCTCCTTGCCCTCCTCCTTCCGAACCCGATTGTCAGGGTACTCGTACTTCCACAGGGCAACCTCCCCGCTACCACCTGACGTCATGAAAACGTCCCTGTTCTGCGGCAGATGCTTGCCTGACCACAGGGTGGCCTTCTCATGTCTGAGCGTGGCCTCAGCAAAGCCTCGCTCAGAGTGGAACGTTCTCAGATCAAATACATGAAAGCGGCCTTCGAGTCCCGTTGCCAGAAGCTTGTTCCGCTCAATATCCTTCCGGTCGAACTGCAACGAGCAGACTCCGTTCGGCAGCTGCCGCTCCCAGACCAACTTCATCGCGCGCAGGTCGAACATCTTCACGTCACCGGTGTCGTAACCGGCGGCCAGCATGCGTGAGGAGGAGTCGTGCGCGTCCCCGAATGCCACTGCCCACGCGTCGCGAGATTTCTCCCCTGCCTTTGGTTGCATGGCAGCTACGGCGCGAGCGCGGACGCGCAGGTCCCAGACTTTGACGGTGCCGTCGCGAGATGCGGTTGCGAGTTCTGGAGCGCCCTGGCCGATGCCGAGACCACCTACCCCGTCAATTGCGGTGATGTAGTTGTCGTGGGCCTGGATGGTGTGGACGGGGCTGAAAATAATAATAATCGGTTATGGGCCCGTGGTTATGGGTTACATTTTAGCTGTAATATTTTGGCTAGTTTACCAGATAAAAAAAGCAATTTTAAAACTTATTAGTTAGTGCGTTTTATTTTACTCTCACAGTAATTCTTCACACTTTTCCCATTTCTACATAACAAATTAATGACATGCCGTTTTCTTAGGAACTTAACGCTTATAAACTAATTTATCCGATTTAAAATGAAAATTATTCAAATTTACCTTTGAAGATTTTCCAAATCCCACAGACATACTTGTCCACTGAAATCCCCTGTGGCCAAGTTCCGCTCTTCCAACGACGCCGCTCCAAACGTGCCACACTTGATCGCCTTCGGCCGCGACGCCTGCCCGAGTGGCTTCAACTCCTTGGCGCCCATTGCGTATGTCCCGAGCACACCCTCCCCGGTCAGCTTGCTGCCCAGGACGACGAATCGATTGGAGCACGGAACCCAGAGGCATCCGAAGAGGGTGAATTCGACGGCATGCTCTAGGTGGGGGATGATTTGAGGGCCGGAGAAGTCCGAGAAATCGGTCATGATGAGCAGGAAGGAAGCTGTTTATACAGTGGAGCTGGAATGAAAATAAGATGTGCCCATGAATACAACAATTTGAACATTTAAACAAATATTTATTCACGATTCTTGCTTATACTTTTTACATTACTGAGATACTTCTCTCTCAATGTAATAGTAGCGCACGAATAATGTATGTATTTACAATATTTCCATATCTTTATCACAACTGGCCCACACTTAAGTTTTTTAAGTTCCTTGTTAGCTTCTTTATTCTTCTTTCCTTCAACTGAAATGTAGACAGCAAATAATAGTCTTTGGGAGACATTGCCCAGGCATAGGTTCACATATTTACACGTTACATTTACTACATAAGAAACTTAATATTCACAGCTCTGGAGGCCTTAAAACTTAATGGAAGGGTCGGGCCATTACCAGTGTACTAAAATACCCGCTTACTTTCAAATTCGGCCACGACGGCCAGACAATATGCTACTTTTTTGTGCTAATAAAACGCTTTGAAATGATAAATCGTTGTATTGATTTTCTATTTCTAAACACTTATTAGCACGAAAAAAATCTACGCGACCACCCCGGATTTAAACATATTCACTCATATCCGACTTTTTCTCTCTCGTATATCAAATCTCCCTTCTTTACAAAATATTCTTAACTTGAATTCTGACGGTAAGTAGGAAGCAATAGCTTTGACTTGGATTCTGACATCAACATGTTAATTCACTCAATTCTTCTTTCCACTGCACTGACCTATCGGTGTGAACGCATTACTACTCTAGTGTAGTAATGTACGTACGTATTCCCACTCATAAGCACTGACGGTTTAATTCACTTGCTCGCTGTCTTCATCATCCTCATCATCATCATCATCGACCCAGGTCTCCCAGCTAGGCAGATGGTACTTGACCCTCTGCACACCGAGCTCCGTCCCCATCGGGTTGCCCACCTTGGCATGGCCGTACTCGATCATCATCCTGCCGATGTTGTTCCCTCCCTGGAAGATGCCGTCGGCCAGGATGGGGAACTTGTTCATGTCCTGGTTCTCCACCGGGCTGATGACCACAGCGCCGTCGCAGTTGGTGTAGTGGATCTTGCGATGGAGGTAGTCGAGCGATGCGGAGGGCCAGACCCCGGTGATGGTGTTTGGCACGATGTTCTTGACCAGGATCCAGATGGAGAGGGCTGGGATGTGCTGCAGCTCCTCGTAGGCGACTCGGAGATCCTTGATCGGGACGACGCAGTTGACACCGAAGTCGATGGACAGAACGAGGGAGGTCTGATCCCTCTCTGATATGAAAAGAAAAAACTTAATAAAAAAGATGAACATTCTCTTTTTTTATCCAAAGCTCACCCTTTAGGCAGACGATCCTTCCGCGCACAAACTCCTTCCTCCGCTGGGAGGATCCGAACGTCATCTCAAAGACGCACGCATCGCCCACCTCCCAGACGCCTCGCTTGGTGGCGTCGAGCTTGGAGTAGACTCTGCGGAGAGCATCGCGAACCTTGACGAAGTCCATCCCCCGGCGGTAAGTGTGGCACACGATCAGGCCATTGTTGCAGACATGGGTCACTCTCGCCTTGAAGTTCCTCTTGGCCGGGGGCAGCGGCGGCAACCAGGTGTTGATGCGACTCCACATACTCTCGTAGTATTCCTCGTTCAGTTCTTCGTCCTCCTCCTTGATGGCTTCTGGAGCGATCGTGACCTTTTTCTTCACTTTCTTGGGCTCTTCATGCGCGGCCGTGGCAGGCTCCTTCTCCACCGTGGACAGGTCCAGTTCCGACAGGTCTGGCGTTGGAGACGAGGAACGAGACGAGCGGATCTTCTGGAGGCGGCATTCCTCGTCGAAGTCATCAGGCGGAGTCTAAAAGTAAATTACAATAACTTCCCACACCTAGTAAACGAATGTGAAAGTTTACCACGATGTCCTCCTTTCCTTTCATCTTGGCCCATCCCAGCCTGATGAGCTCTCCAGACAGCGGCCTCTTGGACCTCCGAGGGGGCGCGAACGGTCCATCCACCACCACCACCGGGACGGCCAGGGCCACTTGCCAGCTGGTGTGCCCCGAGGAGAACAGGTCCGGTCTCTCCTGTCCCCTGTGCAGCAAATCAAAGGTGCTGCCCTGAAGATCATCCATGTACAACGAGACCTCGGGGGCCCACTCCTTGCCCTCGGAGGGGACGATGTCCGGCACATGGCCGCGAATCGCCATGGCGGGGATCTTATTCGGCTCCAGAGTGGCTGGGAGCTTCCTCCGGTTCTCCATGGGAGCCTCCACAGTTTCGTAGACGTCAATCAGCATCACGGAGCCGGGGACGGAAGTGGCCCTGGCTCTGTACCAGTGGTTCTCATGTATCAGGGCCATGTGCGGCTTGTTGTCGGTCCACTTGTGCTCCCCCTCTGCGGTGGATCCCCCCAGAGTGTCCCGCAGTTCGACGGTGATGCGCTCGAATTCGCGCTCCCGGTCGGCATTCCGGAGGATGAGGAACTTTGGGCTCTTGGCCTGGAGGAGGACGGCGCGAAACGGCAGCCCGCGACGAGGGGGCATCGTGGACGTAATGGGCGTCACTTGGGGGCGTGGCTTAGAAGGATGGAGGCGATTGGACGGATTCGGAGCTAGTGGCACAAAATGGCGGTCGGCCGGAAGTTTGAATAGTCGGCCGGCTGTTGTTGATTTGTTGTGATTTCATAGACTTAGTAATTACTACCGTCTATGTGTGATTTCCACTTTCAAGTTTCAGCATCAGGAAAGAAAACAAGAATCCGAACTTGGCAGCAGAGAAACTTACTTCAGAGAATAGGCTAAACTGTCGCCAACTGAAGATGTGAAGGAAAAGGAAGTCAATTAATTATGAGCCTCATAGTTATGACCATGAACCTACTATACTATAATATAATTCGTCCAAAGTTATGACATACTCATAACTTAGTTCCTTTTTTTACCACATCTTCAGTTGGCAGGTCAGTAAGACTCTTCTCTCTATATATGTACTCTCGAGCAACGTTTTTCTTGAGAACTCAGCGGAGTATTATAGTATCTCAATGCGGAGTCGTAGAAGGACTACGCACAAAAACACCGTTTAACGCGTTTTGAGGTTAAAGCATTGAGGTACTATAATACTTATAGTACCTCAATGGGTTAAAGGCTTACGGCCTCTCGTCAAGGAATGTTAGAACAACATTAAGTAATTAGTACGTAAATACATGGTACAATTTCTAGCATTATTATTCAATCCTGCAAAGGTTCCAAGTTGTCATTTTGAAGTTGACAACCATGGCCTTCAATGCGAAGGAAAATGAATTAACAATTTATATCAAGGACTTCTTTATCACTTTCTTTTTATATATCTGAGGAAAAATTACCTTAAGTCCTTAACGTTGCACTTATTTGGATGCTGAAGTGGTTGTATTTATCATTCCATATCTTGTATCGGACTATTTGTTTGATCAATACCAGACACCGGTAAAAGTTCGATTCCTTTTCACCTTTAACACAATTTACACAGCTAATATATTACATTTAAGCCATACTGACTGGCAGTGTTATAGCCAATTTTGAATGAAATATGTATGTTTCAACGTTTTTTGGCATTAATATGTCAATTTTCTTTTTGAAACATTGCGCAAAGAAATGCAAATGCCTGTGCAAATGAAAAACAAACAGGGCTATCACAATAAAAAAGAATCATGTGATAGCAATTTTTTTTTCATTCCTTTATACCTTTTCCAAACTTTGAAAAATTAGACATATAATTAATTAAATTGTAATCTGCAAATTAGTTTAATATTGCACCAATAAAAGGGTGCATATTACATCAGTGGTTGACTAAGAGGATCTAAAAATTAGAACATACCATTGAAATCGGTAGCCCTCTTCATTTTTAGCTTTGCGTAAATGAGCTGCTGAAGCATGCGTAAATACAACTAGGCTTCAATTGAACTTGTACATACGTTTGTAAATTATGCAAAATTTCCAAATAACGTTTAATTTTTATGTAACTTAAGACAATACACAATAATTAGTGAACATTTAATAAGTTAATTAAAAAACTAGGAATAATATAATCAACAAACTTTCTTTTAAAAATGTAACATTTTACATCTTATTCCATAGCTCCACCCACCTCTAATATCAGCTTTCCATTAATAAATCTTATGCAGTTTCGTACACATTTCCTATTGTCATAACTTATTTTGGTAGTAACCTCAACTCATTCAAATATGTGCAATAATTCCTAATAACATTATTAATTTATTTTCCTAGTATTGTTAATAAAACGGCAAGGTTTCCCTTCTGACTTTGTTTGGCGGTTGCTCCTCAGTCTCGTTCTTCTCTTCCCTCCTCAGTCGTTTTTCCTCCTTTCTGCCTCCGCCGCCGCGCCGCTGGCTTCAAACCTCAGCTCAGCTCGATTCAGTTGAATCCAGTTAAAGTTGCTCTTCCCTCTTCCCTTCTCTCTTCTCTTTTCTCTTTTCTCTTCTCAACGCCCGACGATCCACCGACGTGAGCAAACAAATTCCTCTCCTTCTTCCGAGATCGGCGTTTCTTTTCTCCCTGAGTAACCGCCGCAGCCCGTTCTGCCCGGCCGACGCTGCCCGCTCCTAGTCCAGCCGTTGCCGTCGTCTCGCTGCTGAGCGCCTCTGGCTTTGGCAGCAGGAGCTCGTTTTTGTCGTAATCTTCGAATTAAAACTTCTGCTGGGCAAGGACTCGTCTGGGAGCGAGACAGATCTACACGATACTGCACCAGGTCCAACGGTTGGAACACCGGCCACGGGCCCTGTAAAGACAGACTCTCGGGTCAAGTGCCACGCCTACAGAGGCCGCCGTGCCAACAGAAGCCCCACCGGACCCCGTTCCGGTGGCTTGCTGCCCCGTGGGTCTCTTCCCGTAGCTACCTACCTGACTTGTGTGCCCCGTGACCCCAGCGGAGGGCACTCTCAGGACAGCATTGAGCCCCAGGAGAAGAGGCCGTTCTAAGGGCACACGCAGGGTAAGGAGAGCGAGAAACGTCGTTCCCTCTGCCAGTCCCATTCTGCAGAGTCCCCTTTCTCATTCCCGCCCCTGTGTCGTGTGTCGTGGTGTGTCGTGCGTGTCGTGCGTGTCGTGCGTGTCGTGCCTTGACTGCCTCATCATGACTGACACTCGCCGCCGCGTCAAGTTGTACGCGCTCAACGCCGAGCGTCAGTGGGACGACAAGGGCACGGGACACGTGAGCTCAAAGTATGTGGAGAGGCTCAAGGGGATGTCACTGCTCGTCAGGGCGGAAGCAGACGGTGAGAGAGAAAAGTCTGATCCACACCACCACGGTGACAGGGAATTCAAGGTTTCTTTCCTTTCCAGGGTCGCTCCTGCTCGAGTCCAAGATCCAGACCGACACCGCGTACCAGAAACAGCAAGAGACTCTGATCGTGTGGTCCGAGGGAGACAACTTCGACCTGGCGCTCAGCTTCCAGGAGAGGGCCGGATGCGATGAGATCTGGGAAAAGATATGCTCGGTGAGTCAAACAAACCGCAGACAATGAAGGCCTCATGCAAAGACAGCATTTTAAACAGTGAATGTGTTAAGCCTGTATATAGAAAAATCAGTTTCATCTCGTTGCATCATTCGCATGGAAGCGGCTTCATGTTTGAAGGATGCTTCTCCGCAACCAACTGTTTTCCATCCCGCTCTCCCACGCCGCCGGTGTTTTCATTGTCACCCAATCTTAAAAAGTTGCCTCTTCTCCACATGAGAAAGCCCTTTTTTCCAGCGGCGGCAGCAGTCAGTGTAGCTACTTTGGATCGGCGTGCAATTTGCCTCCTCCGCTCTCATCTCTTTACGAGAGGGCTGAAAAGAGAAAGAAAAGTGGCTCACTCAATACAACTTCTTCCATTACTACCAATGCAATGGAGAGGAGGTGAAGAAGAAGGAGAGAGTTGGGGCTCTTTTGGCTTTCTCATCCTATGCCATTTTCCCCGCGAAAAACAGTGTAAACCGGGCAGCATAATATCAAAGGACGCCGCGAGAGAAAGAAAGGCTTGAGACGACGACGCTCACGCTCGTTTGAGAAAGAGAGAAAGACGCATTCGCCGCATTGGGCGACGGCGTCAGCGCGTTCATGTTGTGTGAAAGGATCTTAGAGGAGATTTCCCCCCGGTCTGTCGCAAATAAAGTTGCTTTCTTTGACCTTATTAGATGTAGGTAGATTTGCAGAAAAATGCATTCAAGCTGATGTTTTCTTAAGTAAATAAATCGTCAAATTCGGAGAATTCACTAATTTAAATTTCAACGTATTTTAAAAGGGCGCTTAATGACATTTAGGAACCGTAATGCCACTGGAAATATTTACACAATGTAAATCTGGGATATCAGACACTAACTTGTGACCATATATTTGCTTTATTTTAGATGACTTGGATGTTTCTAGAGATCTTGTACGCAATCAAAAAAATTATATAATTTCTCAATCCGTTAGATATGCCGCATCCTATATAAAAGTAACCTGCCTTGGGCCGAGTGATAACCCTTTTCGTTCTTTTATTTCCCCTAATGGTATAATGTGACTTGTGAGTGAGCAAGTGACTTTCAGCATGGGTCGGAATGGTTGCGTTTTCACCGAAGAAAGCCGTTTCGTCTGCAAGTAGTTGTTCCGTTTCTCTTGAGAGTGACTTCAGGCAGGGAGGAGAGAGGCGTCGTTGTGTATATGGTTGGTTTTAGCCAGCTGCTGCTGCTACTTCTGTTCTTCCTCCTCTTTCCCATCAGCGCGCTCGATTTCTTCTCTCGATCCCATTTCGTCTGAGGACTGTCCTAAGGGAAGAAGAAGAAAAAAGAAGGGAAAATGGTATGAAAACTCGCATACTTTTTCAAGGAGAGCAAAGAGGTGGAGGAAGAAGAAGAAGAAAGAGCGCATGAGAGGAAGAGAAGAATAGTTGGAAGTAGAAGGCCGGTTTTCAAATGGAGCGCCCGAGGAAAAGCATTTCTTTTTTCGGGCTGGGCCATCTCTCTCTTTTCGTTTTTAACGTTGCTCCTGGTGTGACCTCCTACTCCTCCTCATCCTCTTCATTCTTTCTTTCCTCTCGTATAACAATTGAGGTATCACTCGCTCGACCAGAAAGGAAAGCGAGCAGATCAAGTAGTCGTAGAAGAAGGAGTGAGTGGCTGTAACAGCAGTAGACGCAGCGGGAGTGAAGCATTCACATATTAAGTTGCATTTGCACACAAAGTAAAAACGGAGATTAGTGGATAACACAATTGCACCTGAACGTCGCTGCTTTGTTGTGCTATATATTTCGATTTTTAAAACCCTGACCCTAACTCGTTTGTGAGTGACACTTGTTCGGATTTTTCCTCCGCTCTTAAAATATAAACGCCCTGATCTGAACAGTCATTGTGTGTGTGAAGGAGAATGTCTGTAGTTTGCATTTTGTGCAATCGCTTTATGACATCTCTCATTTAGGAGAAAATTTATAGAAGGCACAAAAGTGGAAAAGAAGTGAAAACAACAGCTTCCGTTGCAAAAAGTGGAATAATAAAAAGTACTTGACTCCGAGATACAACATTGTGGTGGTTGCTAGAAAAAGAAGTGAAGATTGTTATAATAATAATATTCTTTCCTCAACTCTTTTCGTGTTTTCTCACGTCGTTATTCCTGGTGACAAAGTGCCAAGAAAAGGGTGATTATTATTACCTGCTAAGAAACAAACTTCTAGCTCGCTCTGAGACACGGAGACCTACTTTGCGCAATAGATTATCCCGAGCGCTGGAAAGTGTTTAAAAGCCAATTTCACAAAGTCGACTGTTTCAGTTTGTGTTTTGACATCTTTTGTGCAGTCAAGGTATTTGAGAAGGTGTGCAGATGAGCAACGTCAGTCAAAATGGAGTAGGGAGATCACCTACGTCGACCCTTTCTACCCGAGGCATCTAGGCGGCTGCTCAAATTAAAATAGGAATAAGGAGGAGGGGAAAACGAGGTGGCAAAAGCAACAACAACGGGTGATTCGGCCTGCCCGATAGATGTATATTGAGAGTTTAGACGACGGCCGTGCAATTTTCGAAAGCACTTTTCCTTCAGTTTTTTTCGCGGCTCATGATTTTCAAGAAGACTAAGTGACTGGCCTGTTAGTTGCCGTATCTCCGGGAATGTGAGCCCACATATTGCCATCTAAAACTTAACTGATCTAACAAAATGAGTGATCAGACCACAAAGACATCAACTGTCGAATCCAAGGAAATCCCTTGCCGTGTAAACGGAAGCAATTCCGGACCCCTCCCCAAGGGTGATGAGGAATCTGAACGGTGTATGTCTCAAGAGAGCGACGACCGCCTCCAGTCACAGGACATTGAACTCCAAAAGCAACAGAGCACGACGGATTTAGCAGGAGAGGTGCCTGCAGTAGAGCCGGCGGCAGCTGCCAGGCAACAGGCGTTCTTTGACCAGCTCATGAAGTCGTCTCAGCCAGGATGCAGCTACGCTGCTGCACCATGGATGCAGCCGCCCTTCACCCCTCCCGGCAGTGACAACAACAAAGAGAATGTGTTCTTTCAACCGCCTCAATACCCGGCAGCAGCAAGTGTCAGCAATCAAAACGGATCTCAGTCCTCCAGTCAGCAACAGCCTTCCACTCCCCCTGTGATAGCGAATACTACAGCGGCCTCTGAAGTGTCGTCCTCCCCTCCCGAGGGCAGCACTTCCAGCCGCCTCTGCCCCGCCCACCAACCGCCTTCCACGCCCCCTGCGGCCAACACGGACTTTGTCGGCCTGGCGCTTAAGCAATGGTCCGTGTACCTGGGCAACGTCCTTCTCAATTTCATCCACAAAGAATGCAAGAATAACAATGGAGCGAGCAGCAGCGGCTCATCATCGTACCCCAACACTTACTGCCCTTGCTGCCATTACCATACTCAGCTGGCGGCGGGGTCTCCACAGCAACAGCAGCAGCCAATGGGATCCGAATCCACGCCTGCTACCATGTCCTCGCCATTACATCAGGGCTATTACAATTACGCCGCAAATTTCTCATCGTCGCCTTATATTGCCGAGCAGCAGCAGGCTGGCCCTAGCCGCGGCGGTAGCAGCAAATCCGGTTACTTTTCTTCCTCTTCTTCTCCATTCTTGCCCTCGTCATATGTAAGTCAGTCAAAAGAAATCTGGTGCATATAATAAGGTGTTGTTCTGTGAGTGCTCGAGTTAGGCGTGTATGCTGATTCCGCCCGCGTACATATTGCTTTCTCTCTCGGCTCAAAATGAAGTGGAAATTTCTCCTTCTTGTATGAGTATTCGTTGCCACCTTTGAGTAAGATAGAGACGGCGACGACGGTGACTTTTCTCGTTTCCCTCAAGGGGGAAAGAGGAAGAAGAAGAAGAGAGAGGTATTGATCGACTACTTTTCTTCACGGCTAACGTAGCGAGTTGGATCTCTCTTCTTCTCCCCTCTTTACTCCATTCTTCTGCTTCTTCTTCTTCTTTCCCCGCTCACTCGCTTGCTTGATTGTGTTCTTCTTCTTCCCATCTTGGACTGCTTATTGTGTATATACATCAAACGTTAAAGACGACTTGAAGCTTTCCCTAGATTGGATTACAGACACACGAGCGTGTCCGCTAACGACAATTTTTCGATGTTATGAATTATTGAAAATGATTTACATGCCATAATGCTCCCCCGACGACCTGCATGGCTATGTTGGAGTTATCTTAAGAACATTCCAGAACAATAACAAGTTGAGAAAGCCCTTCTTCTCTTCTATCTTGTTTTTTAAAATGGGCTTTTTCTTCTTCTTTTTATGTGTTTTTGCTGTCCCCCCGTCCTCTCTTTTCTTCTTCTTCTCTCCACGCATCGTATTGATCTTGGTGTACCGCACTTCCACTGACTTGCCACGGTAGTAGTAGCGGGCAGGCTGCGTGTGAGATAGGCAGTGACGACCGCAGAAGAAGAAAAAGAGAAAGAAAGCCCAAATGCAATGCAAGATGCTCAAAAACAAGAAGGAATGGGGGAAGAAGAAGCCCTTCTTTACCGCAAAGAGATAATAATAATGCTACACGGGATGTATAAAATGGGTTTTATGGGGTCGGGTGAACGTTGAAAATGAAGACTAATGGTGAAGTAGAATCCCTTTTTGCTTTCGATCTCATTCAGAGTATCTGATGCTTCTCCGTGAACATTTAAAGGGTTAAAGATCTCATGTAGTGGAAATCCACAGGCGAAAATCTGCAATGCTTTCTTCAACCTTGCTTTTTTAGACTAGGAAGTCGCAAAGAGAGAAAGAGAGAAAAAGAAGTTCTGGTGGGACTGGAAGGAATTTATAGCAAAAAAAAGTGGAAGTGACTTGAAAAGAGAAACTGAAAAGGAAAAAAGGAAAGCCACTTGAATTGCGCGAAGCCGTTAGTTATTTCTTTTTAAAATCAGACGCACGAACTACTTGAGCGGATTGAGCCTTTTGTCCTTTCTTTTAAAGGCCAGCGCTCCATCATTCGGGGCTTCTTAACATTTTGCTGGACAGCTTATATGCCTTTCCTTTAAATTTATGTATAATTAATTGTATATCTTTGCCTATTCCAGGTGCAAGGTCGTGACCCATCCGTGGAGTTCACGCAAGAAATAGTTGAGGAAAGCGAGGACGAGCGATGCTTCGACGAGATGATGTCCGGCGGCGACGCCGTCCCGCCAATCGAGCTCCCCGCGGCAGAGATCGCGCGCCTCGAGGAGATCGCAGAGCTCGTCAACTCCTGCCTCCCGTCCCCTCTCCGCCGCGAGAAGCTCGCCGTCGCCATCGAGAACGAGGGCTACATCAAGAAGCTGCTCAACGTGTTCCACATGTGCGAGGACCTCGAGAACAGAGAGGGTCTCGGACACCTCTACGACATCTTCAAGAACATCTTCCTGCTGAACAAGAACGCGCTGTTCGAGGTCATGTTCGCTGAGGATATCATCTTCGACGTGGTCGGATGTCTGGAGTACGACCCCGGCCTGCCCGCGCCCAAGAAGCACCGAGAGTACCTCAAATCGATCGCGCACTTCCACCAGGTTATCAAGATCAACAACGCCGAGCTGCTGAGCAAGATCCACCAGACGTACCGCGTGCAGTACATCCAGGACGTGGTGCTGCCCACTCCGTCCGTCTTCGAGGAGAACATGCTCTCCACGCTCTCCTCCTTCATCTTCTTCAACAAGGTCGAGATCGTGAGCCTTATCCAGGACGATGAGAAGTTCCTCAGCGAGCTGTTCGCACAGCTGACGGACGAGGCGACGCCCGAGGACACGCGGAAAGAGTCGGTGCTGTTCCTGAAGGAGTTCTGCACGTTCTCACAGACGCTGCAGCCTCAGCAGCGGGAGAACTTCTTCAAGACGCTCAACACGCTCGGCATCCTGCCGGCGTTGGAGATCACGCTCGCGTCCGAGAACCGCGTGACCAAGGCGGCCTCAATCGACATCCTCATATTCATCGTGGACTTCTCGCCGTCCATGGTGCGCGAGTACATGCTGCAGCAGCTCAGCAGCTCCGACCTGCTCATGAACGTGATCATTGAACAAATGACGATCGACTCGGATCCGGAGATGGGCGGCGCCATCCAGCTCGTCGGCATCATCCGGACCCTGCTCGACCCCGAGAACATGCTCGCGAGCGTGAACAAGAGCGAAAAGACCGACTTTCTCAACTATTTCTACAAGCACTGCATGCATGTGTTTATCGCTCCGTTGATGACCAACACGGCCGGGGAGAGTCCCGAGCGGATGGACTCGTGCACCGTCCAGCTGCTGAGTCTCATCCTCGAGCTGCTCTCCTTCTGCGTCGAGCACCACACGTATCACATCAAGAACTACATCCTGCACAAACACCTGCTCAGGAGAATACTCGTGCTCATGGGATCCAAGCACACCTTCCTCGTACTCTGCGCCCTACGGTAAGTTTTAAACATGACTGTTCTTTTAACCAATATCCCTTAAATGCCTTTTTCTACTTCAGTCTCATGCGCAAGATCATTGCGCTCAAGGACGAGTACTACAACCGCCACATCATCAATGAGAACCTGTTTGCGCCCGTCATCGACGCCTTCATCTCCAACGATGGGCGTTACAACCTGCTCGACTCGGCAATCCTAGAAATGTTTGAATTCATCAAACTGGTAAGAGACTCACTGTTTAACGGACTACTTAAGTTTTCATATACTAATATAATTGTCATTTCAGGAGGATATCAAGTCCTTGTGCAGCCATGTTGTCGAGTCTTTCGGCCCGACACTGGACAAGATCACGTACGTTCAGACATTCAAGGCGCTCAAGACGAGGTACGACCAGCACCAGGACAGAATGAGGGAGAGGCCGCAATCTCAGTTGGAAGGGTAAGGAGTCGAATTCATTTACTGGAAACAACATTTAGATTTCATTGGTATTTAAATTTCTTTCAGGGTTGGGTCTATTCTCCGACCTGGCCGATTGCGGAGAGACCCGCGTGACCTTGACGAAGACGAGGAAATGTGGTTCAACGACGACGACTACGAGGGCAACGGCAGCGGTAGCGGGCCCGGAGAGGCCTCGAACGGCGCCGGCGTCATGGGCATGGGCGCGACCGCAGCTACACTTTCCGCTCAGCAGCAGCAAGCGCAGCAGCAGGCGCAGCAGCAGTTGCAGAACGGAAACGTGGACGCGGCCGTCGCCAAGCCCGGCGGGAGCGGGGCCAGCAGCAATGGCATGGTTCACATGGGCGGCGACGACGATGACGACGAGGATGAAGAGGACGAGGATGCGGAGGAAGTCGGACCGGCTCAAAACAGCAACGCCAAAAAGGGACTCGTCGACTATGACGGGGACAGTGACGAAGATGAGCCCAGTGCCAACGGGGACTCTGACGCTCCTTCGACGTCCTCATCGTCTACAGCTAATGAGACTGCCACAGCCACGACCACCACGACCTCCCTCGCAACCTCCACGTCCAGTAGTGGCGCCGAACCCAGCTCAGCCGAATCGTCGTCCTCAAGCTCGTCCGAGGCAACGTCAGCCCAGGACAGCATGGAAACCGACCCCGCAGCCTCCCCCTCAGCCGCAGCGCCAACCGACAGGATTGATCAGCAGCAAGAGCCCCCTCAGCCGGCTGAGCCGCAGCAACAACAACCCTCAGCCCAACAAAACGTTGCCAGCGACAACCCGTCTTCGTCACATGCGGACTCCGGTCAGCCTGAGGAGACCGTCGAGCAGCAGAACCGCGACACTGCCTCGACCGCCTCCGAAGCGATGGCCGCAGAGACCCCACAGCAGCCGCAAGAGCAGGTGGAGGACGCGTCCGCGGAGAGCGTGTCAACCACGGAAGAGGCTGAGGAGAGCAAGCCAGACTCGGAGGCGTCCAAGCCGGAGACGAGCGCGGCGGCGTCCTCTGCAGATTCCGAGGCGTCAGCGGCGGGCTCCTCCGAGGAGGACAGCAAGGAAGCTGAGGCCGCTAGCACAGAATCGGTGGAAGTGGCAGAGGAGGCGACAGAGTCTTCTGTGAGTGAGGGTCCGGCAGCCAAGAGGCCGAGAACAGAGTGAATATAGAGACAATGCCAGGAGCCCTTAGTTGGACTTTTAATAAATATATGGAGTTGCATACAGACTCACTCAAAAATGGCACACAAAAGAATTTAAAGAAGAAAAAAGCGCAAAGTTCGATTTAAATAGAAAAAGTATTTTCCACTCATGACCAGCTTTTTGGCTAAAAAGTACAAAGAAAAAGTGAGTTTAAGGTGAACTTTTGTGTCTTGTGTGCAGCATAATTTCTTTAAAAAAATCATCTCACTGTTGTTGAGCGAGTGCGAGTAATTCTCTCAAAGGTGTTTCCTCTAACAAAACTATATTTAAGGATATTTTGAAGAAGAAAACAATGTAACCAATAACTTTGTGCATATTTCGGGACCTGAAGCTACACTTTTTTGGGTAAATGGAAATGGTGGCTCCCATCACTAGAAAAAGAAATTAAATCCTTCTTAAAAGTGGCATTTATTTTACTTGGGAAGAAAACTCATACTTTGAAGGCCAAATTCAGTCCCCAACTCTAGTTTTGTTGCCCACTTTGCACCATTTGCGTTTTGCCTTCTTAAATCCGTCATTAAGATTCTAATGATGCCCTTTAGACACTCCCACCACCATTTTTTGCCTTTCCAACTATCCAATAACTATCCTTGTTTATCCCTGTCCTATTTGTAGCATATATTCATGTCTGTAGAGAGGAGGATATAAACATTAACCTGATATGTCGGCGGGTAGAGGAGATAGAACGGAGAAGAATACTAAAACATAAATTTATTG
This sequence comes from Tisbe holothuriae, assembly GCA_900659605.1. Lineage (NCBI taxonomy): Eukaryota > Metazoa > Arthropoda > Copepoda > Harpacticoida > Tisbidae > Tisbe > Tisbe holothuriae. The sequence continues at coordinate 21,751 of LR139884.1, forward strand.
TTATTGTTGGATGGCTTGCATTAGCTATCATGTCTAAAATAATTCCAACAAGAACACGAAGCATCGATTGGAACTGTATTGAAGAAGAAGAAAATATAAACCTGGGGTTAAGAAATATTTTGGGAACAGTTAAATAGGATACAAAACTGAATTGTAGCGAAAAAACGAATAAATATATAATGTGCAAGAATATAATTTCTGCGGACAACGAATCTTTTATTAATATAATTTAATATCGGCTTCAACAAATATTATATATACACTATAATCGTCTTTGGCATAAGTTATCAGTCTCCATTCACGTTCCCACCGCCGCCGCCGCTGCCCTCCTTCTTCACGTTGTTGTTATTGTTCACCTGCTGGAGGTCGACCATGGCGTGGAGCTCCTCCGGGGTGTAGCCGAGCAACGACTGAAGGTCACAGACAAACCGATAGACGTACCTGCAAATATTACATAGTTGAATAGTGACAGTTAAGAGTTTATAAGCTGATAATACCTCTTTCCGGCCGTCTTGTGAATAATGTTCTTATCGTAGTAATACCGGAGACCTCTGGACAGCTTCTCGTAGTTCATCTTTGGCTTGTTCTTGCGTTGACCCCACCGACGAGCGACCTGAAATAGGCAAAATGATTACTTGAGGCTCTTATGTTAGTGCGCTTTTTGCTTCTTCTAGCGCCTCTTCTAAGCCTCTTCTAAGTGCCTCTTCTAGCAGGCAAGCCAGGCAGAGTTAGAAGAGGC
>LR139885.1:0-22453 GCA_900659605.1 Tisbe holothuriae
GGACTTGTTCTTTTTCTTCTTTGGAGCGGCGTCACCGGAGTCGGCCCCGCCCTTCTTCTCAGCCACGCCCTCCTTGTCGGCCACGGTCTTTTCAATGTCCTTCACAGTCATCTTTCCCTTCTTGTTCTGCTTCTTCTTTCCCTTTTTCTTCACGTGGTCGTCGTTAACTGGCTTGGCTTTTGCTGTCGGGCTGGGCACAATTTTTGGACTCAGGTCCAGCCTGGGTTTCTTCTGTCCTTCCTCTGCTGTGCTCTCTTCATTCCTTGGTCTCTTCTTGCCTCTGCTGGGCTGGGCCATGACGCCGCTCTGGTTGCCACTCAGCTCCTTGAGCACGCTCATGTTCCGCTCCTCAGACCACTAACTCGACTCAGTCCTCGTCTCCTCCTCCGTCTGTTTCTTCTTCTTTCGCTCCTTCTCCTCCTTGTCGGTGTCGATCACGTACTGGAGAAAGTCGTTGATGCCGCTAAACTCGGTACGGCCCTGAAAGAATACAATGGAGAAATGTAAAATAAAACCACGGAGTTAGACAACTCACTTAATTAATAATATTATGGCGCACTTATACGAGTAACTATACAATTATTGGAACTTCGTCTACAACTACCCAAAATTAAAATATATTAAACAGTGTATAAAAATACAACCCACCTACGGACAAACCACAAAAGAATTAATCCTATACAAAGTCATGTACAAAGTCATGTACATGGCGTTGATCCTACGCCAAATACTACAAAGCTGCAAAGTACAAAAACAAAAGATAACTTAATAGCAACAAGTAAATGGTTGGAAAGCAACGTTCAACACAAACAAGCCTACTGGTAGCGTACCTGAGACTCCTTTTTGGGAATGGATGGCAAAATGCCCCCGCACTTTTGTCTAAACTCTGCCCAATTGGACGCCCCCGAGATCCACCACACAGCACCGGACAACGCACCAACCCCAAGCACCGCGTACAGAGAGCCCCAGGCTAGGGCACGGGACGCAAGTGCAGCCCCGGACGCGTGCAGTTGAGCCGCCTGTTGTGGGGCAGCTCGTCCGCCTCCGCCGGGTGGAGGTCGTGCTCGAGGTGGCGGCCGATGCGGGTCTACGCCAGGCCCCACAAGACCTTGGTCGAAGGAACCCGGGTCTGCGAAGGACAAGGGGCAAGCACACCAGTCAGAGGCACGACGACATATCGACAAGTTGCTTCCAATCCTTACCTTGCTTCTTAGCCGCGGCTAGAGCCCCTCCAAACCCTGCAAAGAGTCCGATTCCCCCTGAGATCCCAAGGAAGAGCCCCGCCTTTAAGTTGTAATAAGGGTCGTCGGTTGGGGGCTGAAAACGAAGGAGGTGTCAGGGGTCACTAGCGCACACGTGGTCGGGCTGGGGACTGTTTTCTCACTTGAGAGTCCTTGGAGCTGGGATCCATTCAGACGAGCTGAACTGCGGCGGTGGACCAAGGATGAGATTGGACACGATCCACTCGTTGCACTTTCAGACGGCCTTGACCACGTCGAAACTGAAGTAACTGTGAATCCTGTGAGCACTCACGTTGGCTCGTCCGTCATCTTGGGATTGCAGCTCGGACCAAAACAATAACAGCGATCAGGGACGACAGAACTGTCATAAATGGCAAAAGAAAGGATACCAAGGAGACATACAAATCGAAACACGGAATTTTAGGCAAGTTGAAACTAATTTCCTCTGCAAGGCTACTAATTTGAACATATAAAATCGTTATAACCAACTGTGCCTAAAATTTGAATATCGTGAAGAGGTCTAAATTATATTTTCTACTGTGTTATCCCCATGATAGACCATTTAAATCAAAAGAGGGCGCCACGGGTCGTGAACGTCATTTTAAGGAATATTACATTTCCAGACATTCAAATATATCGTCAAACATTATCATTATTAACTATTTTATATGTGATCATTTTGATATATTTCTCCAAAGTAAAATAAAAAAGATAACCGCTGGAGATGCCGGGGATCGAACCCGGGGCCTTTCACATGCAAAGCGAACGCGCTACCACTGCGCTACATCCCCTGTTGATGAAAGACGGTACATTTTCTAAAAACAGATCCTTAATTCAGTTAGATGCACAAACTGTCTATAAAATGCGCATAAATGTACTTCAATCAATACCGAGAAAACACATGTAAATGTATGTTGTTCATATTGTTCTGCTTATACGGGGTCGTCAACAGAATAATGATGCAACCACAAATATGAACACATTTAATATATTATCATGAATTGGTACTGTGTGGCCTAGCTGGGTTATTAAAGGTCATTTTATATAACTAATACAGCGATTGTGCGATACTAATGTTGTATTTAAGACGAGGTGATTGTAGCTCAGCTTCCTTCCATGAATGATTGAATGCGTAGAAAACCAAGCTAACTTGTAACTAAGCCTCAATATGATATAATCCATTCCAAAGAAGTCGAACTGAAAAGGACGGATTGGTTCCGGTCCGGAAATGAAAAGGCTCCTAAGTAGGAACGGAAGAGTGAGTGGAGGAAGGCCTAAGGCGCGCTTAAATTCAACCAGAGTATATATTCTTTATTCAACAGATATCAATACGTAAAGTGGCAATGAAGAAATCCTACAAGGCTACATAACCACATAATATAATCGCCGTTAACAGAAAAGCATTATTAGGTAACAATATCGACGGCACTGCCTATTGGAAAGTAAGTTCCAGACTTTTCGTTATTGAGAAAAGCCGATTTCTGTGCTGTATTATGATAACCTTTACTGTATGTGTGAGAAAATAATTGTACTGTGTTGTAAGCTTAGTTCCCGGATACATAATACGCAAAGACTAATATGTTGGGTTTAAATGGTTTATTAGCAAAATATCTTAATACCATATACTTTAAAAGGTTCCTTAATTACGCTTTTCGCTTCCATTTCTTCCAATTTGATGACGAATTGGGGGGAAATAGTGTCTAATTTAAAGTGAGTATCAATAGTTAAAAATCCAAATGGTTTGAGATCTGTGGGCAAAACAATAAATGGGAAAACTCTGTAGAAGGATAAATGATGGAAATGTGATTTTGACTTTGACTTCAAGGAAATACAGTTTATATCCTGATGAAAAATGCTTTGTTTTAAGAGAGTAATTTCACACTGCAAGGGGAGAAGAAACTGATCTTCATATTTATGGGAAAATGTCTTCTATGATAATTGTTCCTCCATTGAAAAATCTCTCAGGTATTTTGGTTTTAATGTATTTTGGGGGTTATTTTATGATGAAAATGACCTTTTCTTCAATGAGATATGTTGTTTTATGGAAGTGTCATTTTCATGATACTTTATTGTTTTATTATTACTTTTATGCTGATATAATTATCCCTACAGCTCTCTTCATTGTTTATTAACTCCCTGATGATGATGATATACAAGTTTTGAGTGAGTGATCTTCCTTCCAAAGCAGTTCTAAGCCACTGGATAATAATATATTCTTACAACTTTGTTTGTTTCCGCCAAACTTCTCCTTGACTAATATCTCCATATTACAACCCTTAATAGATTAAACCGTCAACCTTTGTTTTGTGTAGTTGTTGTTTTTGTGCAAAATCCACTCTCGACTCTTGCTGGCTGATAATCAAGCTCTTCTCATTTCTTCTTTTTCATCGTTGTTCCATTGTCTTCATAAAATCCTTGGGTGTCTTTGTTCTTTGTTCTTTGTTCTTTGCTCTTTACTTCCTGAAATGGTGATAGTCAGGGTGGCCGCTCATCCTCTTCTCGCCGGCCGTGTGCTCGAAGCCGGCGGAGCGGATGTGCTTGCCGTTGACGGGGCCGACGCACATCAGCGGGTCGGTGAAGTAGGTGCAGATCTAGAAAATGGAAAAAACTGTTATTGAGACTGCAACATCGTAAATTGACCGTGGCTTTAATATCCCTTGATTTTGAGACACAAGCAGACAGAGTTCCATCATATCTTACTGTCAGCTGCCAGTAGGGAAAGTCTTCAATGTTACTTATATATATGTAATAATTGGATGTCTTTCCCAAGAAAATACTTTGCGATTCTTCGTAGCCGGGGTATTTGTGAGCATTCCAAATCAATGTTTAGTCTTGAAAGAAGCTTCATGTCAGTCGAGATGTATCCCAGGAATTACTGCTAATTGAGTGATTGACATTGCTGCCATTCAGAGAATTCCTCAGAATCCAAGGGATACTACTTACTCGGAAAAAGTTAAATCCCAACATGACCTTTAAAAATGGCGGAAAAAAGCAATTTCATATTGCAGGTATTTGGCCAAATTCCTCTGTTGTCGCAACAAAAGAGCCTACTAAACTATTTATGACTAATCATCTCTTTGTATCCTTACAAAGAAAAGTTTCCTTCTTGAGTCGCTAATGTGGTCTTCAATATGCATGAAGAAAGCGCTTCATTCAATTTCATTGATTGCTCAACAAAACCCAATTCGTACTCTTCCCAGTGACGCCATAAAAGTGTTATCAAAACAATATGATAACTCATTTTGTGCAAAAAGTGGAGCGAACGCATATTCGCACATATATTATTACACAGGAACAGGAACAAAGTCTTGAGTAAACACTGGTGCGAAAAACTAAGCCAGCTGTAATTCCCTTGGGACTGCTGAGCTCTTTCACCGGAACTGGAGAGATGTTTAATCCATTGCACACTAATTAAGACACATCTCCAACGTCTCTAGCAGGGTTTTGACACCATTTTGCGCTAATTGAGACACATTACTACATTCACTCACGTTTGTTGGAAGCTACCACACGACAAAAGAGCAACTTATACAACTTTAGCAGTGTGCTGAACGAGCTCAAAGCAGTTCCTAATGAGTTGCTTTACCATCAAATCAGCCAGTGAGGAGGAGGCATTTTCCGGCTCAGTCCTTAGTAACTAGTTTGCACTTTTGCCATTATCCCTTAAAATACTCAGTATAGCCTTCAGTTAATAATAGACTAAAGTGAGCATAGTATATGTATATGTAGTGTGGCTAGAGCTTTGTTTACCTTCTTTGGTTGACTCCTTGCCCTCCTCTGGAGCTTGCAGCAAAGCCCCTTGTGGATGTTGCAGTCGCTGCTGGTTCTGCAGTCGTCACCTGAAAGAAGAAGGACAAAGAGATGAAGAAATGTTTTGGCACAATTTGCGGTATTTTGTGTGTTTGATATGCGATATGGCAGGCAGAAGAGATGGGTTTGTTTTCGTGTACGTGACAGATGAAAAATGGAGGAATGGAGGAATCGTTTGAGAAATTTTAGACTTTCGTTCTCTTATCTATCAATGAGTTTCTTTGAAAATATATTTGAGCTGTCTTATCGACTGTCGATAAAAAGTACCTTTCAAAACATTGGAGATATATTAAACTTTTATAAAGGACTATTTTGGGTTGAAATTGCAATTATCTGATAACTGGAACATTGACTAACAGGAAGATATGCTAACATTTAAATCATGAAATATATGATCTGATTAAACTTATAAAATGTCACAAAGAGAACGCATCGAGCCATAAAGTAGAACTATATGTTTTAAACATTCACTGTATTGGCTTTTATCCGTATTTTATCAGACAGATAAATTAAGATACCCTAGTATATACAATAATTAATTAAAAGTTAGAATTTGTAATAGAAAAGTTAAAATATATCAAATATTATTTGTTTCTCTGTCGTCATTCTAATTTTGTAATGTTATGTTTGCGTCTACAATATGAAGAAATCTTGAGAAGAAAAGAGATCGAAAAATTACCGAGCCATCTCTTGTGCATCATTGGTTCATCGTCAGAGTCTGTTTAACGTCATTTAAAATGGAAAAGGATAGACAATAATGTTTCAGCATTAGGGTCCTATTTAACGAGTACTTCATGCTTTAACATATGCTTAAACTCACCGAGTCCTTGCGCTCCGGGCACCGGCGCCTGACAGCTCTTGTCGCCGGCAATGTCGCCCTTGAGGCAGAGGAAGCCGGACTCGCAGTCGTTGTCCTTGAAGCAGCTCTCGCCCTGCTTCTTGCCGTAGATCGGGAGGCAGGTGCCGAACGCTAAACGTTATTAATAACAATTAAGCCATGGGAAACACTTTGAACAGCAAATACGAAATTCCGGGAATTATGTTTTGCTTCTAATTTTACCCCTGAAAATTGAACCGTCGCCGGTCTTAATTAAAGTCGTGAGTGACAAAAATATATTGTACGGCATTGCCGCCTCCTTATAAAACATTCAGGTTTCTTTGTACACGCATACACTGCTGCTTTCTCTCTTTCTTTGATATACTCGACACTCAAATAAAAAGCAGAAGGAGGAGGAAGAAGAAGTTTTTACAGGCCTCATGAGAGCCAAAATATTTTCTTGACGAAATGTTTGCCCCGGTTCTCAAAGTTTTTCCCACTTCTTCCTCTCCCAGGACAGTGTTAATTATTCACACCATTTATTCATACTTATGTAAACTGATAGTAATTAACTGCCACTCTCTATGAATAAAGCTTCTCACCATCGCTCTGTCCGTCCTCCTCTGTGTCCACGCAGACATGTCCGTCGCAGCAGTGCTCGTTGGCCGTGCACGTCTTGCCGATGCAGGGGTCGTCCGACTCGTCGCTCTCGTTCACGACCGAGCTCTCCATCTGAATGGGCTGCAACATAAGGATTTCTTCATTAACGGGATTCTATTCAGACCTAACGATCATTTGTCAAACGCAGATTGCCTAATTAATTATAGAAAGAGAACGTGACCGAATAGTGAATAGAATATATCCGATAATATGTGCACACAATGGCAATAAATTGCTTGCATTTCTTGGAAGAAGAAAGCAAAGTTCATTATCGATCTCAAGCCTTGTTTACGCTCGTGCAAAGTTTTGCATTAGCAAACTCTACAAAATACGCCTCAAACTATGTGTATGATAGATGAAGAAGCTTGATTTATAGAGTTTGCCATGATATGGCACACTCGATACAAATCAAGCGTCTGAAGATATTGGTTTCCTTCCATTCTAGCATCTCAGATATCATATGATACTTTTTTATCTATGGAGGTGTACGTTACTTTCCACATCGGGATGAAAGCATCTCTTACTCAGCACCACCAGCATTTTAGCCTTTCTCTCTCTCTGGCCTTCAAACGGAAATGATGTAGAAAGGCCCTTTTGACTCAGCAGCCTCATCGGTCACCATGTAACCGGCCCGTACGCAAACAATCACAGTAGACATTGCGTATTATGACACCATATGTAATTAAAGTCGGTCTGAAGATTATCTTAATACGTGGTAATGTATTCCGATTCGTTAACAGAGAGAAGTTTTAATCTGCTATTAATATTCAACCAGAAAGGAAAGCGTTATCATTCGTCGACGTCCAACTTTTCCTCTGGCTCTCCTTTAGGATACAGCCAGAGTTCCAAGGCGAGAGCGTCGTTATTTCCAACCTATTCATTACTGAATTGCTTCGGCAAACAGTGACTCATCCGACAGTCTGAGAAAATGTGAGGCCGTAAAATGACTCTTGAGATGAGCAACCGGAACTGCGAGCGCGACGTGTTCATAATGCCAAATGCACACCCGTACCATTAAATACACTCTTGATATTATGTCCTAAGCGGATAAACGCCCTGACAAGAGCACAATATCTAAGTAGTACACAGTGAAGCAAATATATAAGCAGAAAGGAAGCATAATTATTGCATGTTATATGATAAGATTGTTTTCTCCAGAATTCCGATTATTGCTCTGGATATTGTATATTTTCATAAGTGCAATTACTAAAAAGAGTCAGACCAAATTCCATTCTGTATTATGCATGAAGCATCTTACTTAAACAATTTACATTTGATATTAATACCGTCGGTGGGAAAGCGTTTGTTATTGCATTTTAGTAAGTTTTCATTTCCATTTTGTTAAGGAGCCACTAGAAGCTCCTTAAGGATTAAAAATACCTACAACTTGCCGTTCTGGCTCATTGCCAAGAGGATTTATACTCACCCAAGCGGTTCTATTAAAAGATAGTTGAATATCTTGCACTTCATCTGGCTGATTTAACTTTAGCCCTATTTCTGTAGCATAATACGTGCACACAACTTAGTTTTTGATCATCCTTAATGTACTACACAAAACATTATTGTTAAGGCGATGTTATACGCAAATATCAAAGTTTTGTGTAAGGAAATACAAAATCAGGGGTCTTTTTTACTTGAGTAATGCAGCCAGCAGTATTTCATATGAAAAATTAATAATATAATGTAAGATTGGGGTAATATTCTATAGTACAGTCCAATCTCATAAACCTTGATTTTTGTTGGAACAGCATACGAGACTTCTGTTGCCTGTTTAATGCTTCAAAGTGAACCAGGAAGCGGAAATATATCAGCATATACGATTACGATAGACTGTTTTCAAGATGTCAAATAGCAGTTTAAGGCTAAATTCGTTTTGTTTTCATTGTTTTTCACTCACGTTGGACCTGGCCTCGTAGAGCTCCTTTCCGTAGCTGCCTCCGTAGCCCAGGTTGCTGAGCATGGACGGGTTGAACCTGTTGAAGAGGCCGCCCCACGCGCGGACGCCACCGCCGCCCAGACAGACCAGCACCACCAACAGCAGGGACAAGGACGAGTAGTTCATTGCAATGTTTATGTGTGGCTGAGTGAAAAGGTGGGACAGCAGAAGTGGTGTGTTCTTCTCCTTTGCGCGCCTGGAGGGAGACTGAGGACGACGGCAACAGAGGACAGCCTTCTTAGTCTCCTTCTGCAGGAGAGAAAGAAAGGCACGAAGGCTGTCGGATGAAGGCCATACACATCAAGCAAAGGCTCCTTTCTCAACCAAGGCACACAAGGGTAGGCACACAAACTTTTGGCGGAGGAGAAAGGCGGCGAGGAAAGGAAAGCCTGATGGAAAGAGAGAGAGAGCGTGTCTCAGCGTCTCAATTCTTGGTGCTATGAGCGCAGAAAAGGGGATAAAAAGAACCCTCCGAAACTGGTTGGAACTGGAGTACATTGTCGTCGTCGTTCCATATCAATTACGCTGGTAACGGCCGACGAGCTCTCTCGCTCTCCCCCAGACCTACTTGTCGCCGCCGCCGTCCCCTCCTCATGGTGAGCCCCGCACACACTTACCGATGACGTGAATGGCTCATGAGCTCACGGACAACTTCCGTCCTTTAGACGTACGTCCTTGTTTGAGATAAGCTAAGAGTACAATTTCTCTGTGGCTGACTTCTCCCGGTCATGAGTTGCGTGTTAGAGAGGGTGAGGAAAGGCTGGCGAGAGAGGAGACTCGGAGGAGGACTCGGAGGAGGAAGCGGTCTCTTTGTGCCTTTTTGGAGGAGGAGTGAAGGCTCATGGAACCGGAGAAGAAGGACCTGGATGGAGAAGAAGGGGAATCTTGGTGGCCTCTTTTTGTAGGAATAGGGGTTTTGTAGTTACTTTAACAATATTTACCCATAACGGTTAGTATTGAGTGTCGTAGTAATCATATGACATATGACTCGGAAAGTAAGTCTCAATGCCCTTCCTGTACTAAACTTTGTGTTTTGTGAGTGAGCCAGCTTATTTCTTCGGCGATATTCCTTGGCAGGTTAGCTGCTGCATCCAAAAACAAGCCATGAGTTTCATGAGGAGGAGAAAGAAGAAGCGAAGAAGAAGCATTATTCTCCCTGCAGAGCAAGACCGATAGGAGGATAAAAGATAGTATCAAAACGTCTTGGCAAAGATAGGGATGCCAGTTGATATAAGATTAGCAGAATATATTTAATTTGTCAACCCTGATATGCATAGTCATACAAAAATGGCTCAAGCAGGTCTGCAGCCCGGCGGATTTTTGGAACGCCATTGCAGAGTTTTGCTGCCGCTTTTCAAGACTGCTGAAAATCCAAATACAGAGACCGTGGCACTGTAGACGCGGATATTCCTTGAGTAATGTAATAAGTAAGATATAACTTAGAACATGAGACGAGTGTATCCGTAGTCTAATGTAATAAGAACAATCTTTCTAGGACTTTGGAGACGCTTTGGGTTTCCCACACAAGTCTCAAGCGCATCCAGACAAGAATACAATGAAGAAACTCTTAATGCCCATGAGATAAAATGAAAGCCTAATATCCATGAAAAGATCCTTCTTTTCATCTTCCCTGTCTGTATTTACTTAGGATACAAACTCAGATAGTACGAGTGTCATTTAGCATCATTGGCAATACTCATCAACAATTTCATCGGCAGTATTGATAGAGTTTTATTCGTGTTACCACTTGGAAACAAAATGATTTTGTTGTATAAGCCTTCTTTCATATTTCAAGATCCTCCTAAGTCTCCCTGCGGTTGAGATTCCATGACAAATATACATTAAAAGTTCCAGACACAATGTAGTTATATATTTAATACTTATTAATACATAAATTAGGTAAACCCTTAAAATCATCGGTTAGCCCAATCCACACAGACAGTGCAATATATAACTCATAGGATGAAGCTCTCAATCTCATAAATTATGCATTAAACGTCCCGAAACCGAAGAGTACAATTTTGTCTTAATGCAGTAGTTTTGCGAGGGCCTAATAATATCTTGGAAAGCCCTCGAAGGCATTTCTTCTCCTTCTTCTTCCAAGTCCCATGAAAAGTAAGCTTAACCTTTTTGCTACTCTCCAGGAGAGAGAGTTCGGATCTCACTTGGAATTCTACCCGCGTCGTCTTTATTTCGTTTTTATGTTCCGCTCCTCGGCTTTTCGCTCTTCGGTTTTATACACTCTTAAAGTGGTGCTAAACGGCGAAGGTTGATTCGGTTATTAAGGAAGGAGTTGATTTGCATGTCACTCGTGACCTACATTGGGCTACTAAAGTGCTTGGGTTTCATTTGTTAGTTTATGAGGGTATGACAAGTTTAATTGGCAGTTTGAGTCAAATGGCACGAATGCAAATTTGAACTGTAGTGGGTTTCCTCCAAAGTAATGCATAAAAGATGGTTTATAAGTGGATTCGTACTTTTATGCTCCCTATGTATATATTAGTACAACTGCTGAATTTGAATAGAGTCCTAATGGAATCAAATTATTACTCCATAAAGATTTTCCCTGAAGATATAACAAACGAAAATTGTTCAAAGAATGAATTTATAGCATTCATTCCTATGCATAACTTTGACAAAATGTTTGAAGCTCTCTCTAATACTCTGAATTCTTAATGCATAACAAAAAGTAGATAATGATAATTGCACAGTCAAATGGCATTGTATTGGATGTAAGGTACAAGGAAGGAGACATTCTTGGAGATCACCAAAAATTGAAATATCCTCGAATTCGTAAATAGTTCTTTAACTAGCTTAAGACCCTATAATGCAGATATTGTAGAAGTTATTTTGACACACTACTATTAGTCATTTATTAGCATGACGCATTTCTCCAGTATATATCCTTGGGTATATCCTACCTTGCATAGCGACATAACCGTTTGTGCTGTAATTACATTTCCCATCGTATTCATACGTCAAGACATTCGAATTAACTAAAAATGAATACAAAAAAGTATGAGAAGTGTGGGTCCTTTTGTGTAGAAATGATGATAAACTATGCTCTCGTATGTTCATTAAAAAAGTAACGTAGTATTTTTACGTTATTAACAATATGTCCTATTAAAAGACGCAAGATACGCTATATGATATAAATTATTTATTTTCCTAAATTGGTTGGTAACTGTACATAAACATTAATAACGTAACAATAATATATTTTCTCTTCTGCATTTTCCATCTGTACACCGAATTAGACTCTGGACAAGATTTAACAATATTTATACATCGAGCCACTTTAGACAATTCTTCTTCTTCTCTCTTTCTGCTTCTTCCACGCGATATAATTTATATATTTTACTGGATGCAATGTTTGATTATCATATTTCCTTCAATTGATTATAACAACTATTCGACTCGTACACTTTTAATGACAGGTAACAATGGTTTGATGAGTGTGTCAAATCTCGGCTTACATAAAAGTAGTTTGGCATCAAAGAGAATTCTTGTGTGTTTTCCTCATCCATTTTTGCGCTTGTTTACATGACTAAAAATCCATCTCATTATTCTGCTGGTGTTTTCAAAAAGGAACTTGTTGTTGTTTTCTCCGCGTACATCTTGTAGCACCAAAACGGAGAATGCGGTGAGCTCATATTAGACGAAAGTTGTTCCTTTTACAGAGAATCCAGAGAGCCGTCGCTATCCTGAAATGAGAAAGAATAATGATTAGTACACGTTTTTGCAAAGTTAGGACCGTTATTATGAGATATCCACTATGCAATATTGATTATTTGCCCGCAAAATCTCTCCTCAATATTCTTTTTGAAGTTTAATGCGCTATTCAATTATTGATACAAACTTTTAGCAGAGCGGGGGAAAATAATTTTGCAATCCCTACTCTTTACTTTTCGAAAGTTTTCAATTTGACGTGTATGGCCATTCGGGTCTAAAATGGATGAGCCCCGTTGCCTCACTTCGCCCATAAAGCAAATAACACTCCACTCTATTATTATATTATTCTGCAATCGATGTTTACATTCCTGGTTAGAAAGGCATTCTTTCCATGTCTAGTGTTTTAAACCGTCGGCAATGACAAATGAGAGCTCATAATGGGAACGACAGAAAAGCCGATCTGTAATTGCTCACAAGACCCTTTTTTCTACTAATAATAATCCCTTCTCTTTGGGCCCACTTTTCACGATCAATTTGTTACCGCATGTCAAGAAATTCATGAATGTAATCTTGCGCAACTTACAAACTTTAAACCCCGTGAAAAATTAAGGCCTTGATTAAGTGGTCGATATGTTTGCCTTGAGTGTCAAAACGAAGCAAAAAGCTTTTTCACGACCCGCCTTTCACTTCCAAGATGACGTCATTGCTCCTTTTCCCCCTTTTCAATATCGTGACAACATGACAAAATATGGGGCCGACATTTTTGTCTGCACAGGTTTTTTCATGTGCACGGGACTCACATTTGCCAGGAGTGTACTAAAATTCCCTAATAAATTATACTAGAGATTCTTCTTCAGGGAATCGTTATTAAATGCACTATATGCATGCAATGCTCTCCCAAAATACCATTTTGGAACCGGTGCCATGTGTTTTTAAGACATTCTCCTGTCCTCTATTCTTATCTATCACATGAAAGAAGATCTAGGCTTTCAATTTGTCTAGTCTCAGCAGCTGCAACAGAGCCTTATAAACAAAAATGACACTTCTATTAATACTGTAATAGTGCAAGCAGCACCTGCTTGGAATACACAAGAAAAGGCCGCTGTCATGTTTGAAACTAATGTGTGTGCAACTTAATCTTGCCATGATCTTGACGGTGGAATGAAACTTTTTTCCTTTTGTAAAACACGTCAACAAACTGTTTAAAAGTGTTGGCATTCATTCATTTGACATGGCAAAATAACGCTACTTTTGCACTGTAGTAATAAACCATTTTGGCCGGTCGGTCTGTATTTCGAGATTCCCACAGAGTCCATATACACACATGTAGAAAAGGGGGCCTCTGACAAACTGAAAAAGGCTTTCTGGACCTTTTCAACTGTCCTATGGAAAGGGACATTATGGCCAGAGCTGTTTTATCGCCTCTCTCGCTTTTGCCATCTGCCCACCTCTCTTCTCTCCTCCATCTTACTTCATTTTCAGAGTTAAAAGAAAACTTTTTCCCTGTCCCGTCGTCGGTGCCATTTGTATAAAACAGCCTTTTTTCTCCCACCAGAGCTTTCTCATATAATTCCCGGTTTAAAAAGGGAGCTTCAGCATCTGAAAACTCTTTTTCTTCTTCTTTGTCCATTATATACTCACATGCAACCTGTAGAGCTGCGGATGGTGCCTGGGGGACACGACGAACGAGGAGCCGCCGTCGCGCTCGGCCATCGTGCGGCCGTCCTGAAATGAGATAAGAGATGTTTAGCACTCGATGGGAGAAAGGAGAAAAGAATGCATGAGTTTCCGAGCTCCACTTTTTGCCATGAGGGAAGGAGGCCCTTGAGATTAAAGCAGTCTTGCAGAGCGCCAGATCCCAAATGTGTCATTTTCACGGTTCGGAACTTCGGCGTAGGATATGCATAATAGACTTACCTCGCTGGTGGCATGCGATCTGTTACTCCTGTAGGACGTGCCCGCGGGCGTGTGCAGCGGCCGCGTCACCGGCCGGATGATGGTCTCGTTGTACGACCGCGCCACGCTCTGCGCGTCCATGTCGCCGCGGTGCGACGTCGTACGCTGCGACATGGCGCCGGCGGAGCGCCCTGCAGTGGCCGCGCTGCGCTTGCCGTGCGAGTCGTCGGAGAAGGAGCCGGAGCCCTCTAGGAGCGGATCGACGGAGCCGGCGCGCTGTGACCGGGAGAAGCCGCTGGCGAATGACGGCACGCTCTTGCGCCGGTGGCGGGACGAGAGGGACGTGCGCTCAGACATGGCGCGGTTCGCCTAAAATAAATATTGTTGTTTTTACATGTTGACGGAAGATGAATATATCGAGTTGAAAGGTGATATGAGCATATAATATATGCAACATCATCATTTCTGAGCTGTTTTGGGTCATGAATAACGGATGAGGGATTTTCGCAGGTGGGAAGGAAGAAGGTGGCAGCGTTACATGAATACCCGATATACTGCTTTCAAGCTGCTATTTATGAGCGAATAAATTGCTTTCACAAAAAATCAGCGAGGGGGAAGGAGACTGAAGCCGAATAATAATATATTGCATTACATTTATTAGGTGAACGGTGGAGATTACTGTGTAGTACGTGACGCACTAAGAGGTTAACAAACTGTGTGCTGTGAACTCACCTCCGACGGCGACGCAAAGTCATCGTCACTGTGGTATCCATACGCTGAGCTCCTGCTCACCCTCGCTCTGGGGATGACCAGCTGCTGAGGGCCCGCCGAGGCTGGGTTCGGGTGCATCTCCGCCTGCCAGGACGCGCTGCCGTGGCTGCCCATCATGGGCCCCTTGGCCGGCTTCAAGCCTGGCCTGGGGAGGAGCATGCTGCCGCTAGACAACGACGTCTTCTTGTGCTGTAATGTTAATGTGATAAAAGGTCGGTGATTTGGTGCGGTAGTAAATACGTGGAATGTGGTTAGATAAGAAAAGTCAGTCGATTGATTTGAAATAGTTGGAGCGTGGTATTATCGGAAGAGATTAAAGTTCAAACGGAAGATCTTCCGGTGAAGAAGAAAAAGATCTGATCGATTTTTGATGTCGAGGCCTTTGAATTCTTCTCCAAGTCTACTTCAGGATACACGGACGTCGGATCAAAAGGCCTTTTCATGATAATATATGTCAGATGGGAGCGCATTCATCAAATGGACTGCATGCACCGATCTCATCCTCAACTACTTGCTCAAATACTTCTCTAGACGTATCAATCAGGAGTAAAGAGAGCAACGAAAATGGAGTTTAAATTGGGGCGCTGTAAAATGGTGCTTGTTTGAAAAAGGGCTCAAAGTGAGCAAGCAAAAGCAGGCGCCTTTAGATGGTAAACAACATAATGGGAGCAGCAAAGTCCATTCCAAATAGTGTTAATACAGCAAAGTCTGCTGGAAACGCATTTCCACTTGGTTGCCACCTCATGTAGCTGCATGCAAATGAGACGGCCTCTGATGCAGTAAGTCAGCTAGGAAGTTACACCAATAAACAGAGAGAGAACAGTACAAAATAATACACGCAGCAATATCTGTTGAGCCTAATGGATCCAGACACTACTTCCAAAGTTGGAGGAAAACAAACTCGGTCGAAACTCAAAACTCATGGCCTCCTTTTCCCTCTCCGCAGAGGCCCAGAGCTGCTGCTGCTTCTGCTTCCAACCTAATCCAATTAGAGAGCCCTTTCAAAGGAGTGAGAGAAACGGAAAAGGGATAAGACCTTACATCACCAGTCAACATCCAGCGGCATTCATAATTCCATAGCGCAGAAGAGCATGATTGGATAACGGCTCTGTCAACGGACCGTCAAATGAGAGTACGTTGGTAGTACTGTATATTTTGGTTAATTAACCGAGAATCATGAATCCCTAACTCCTGAGAAAGCTAGATGATGCTGGCTGCACATCTCTCTTTCATTCTAGAGTGTTTCCTTCTCATCTATTGAAGGAGAGAGAGAAATGAGCCTTCTCATAGTCTGCTGCTGGTCTGACGTCATCACGGTGGTATACACAACACCCAGTCAGTCCGCAGTACGGAGAAGAAAAAAGAAAAGGAAAGAGAAGGCCGCCTTCCTTGCTTCTTATTCTCATGGCAGCAATATCACGGCGACGCAGTTTCAAGGAAGGAAAGAGGCGAGAATGAATAAAGGGACCAAGTGGCCACGGGAGGTCACCTGGATGTAGTAAGCTAAGAGGTAGAGCAGTGATGGAAAAGTGAGCTGGAACAATTTGGATTGGGTAAATTGAGAAATGCATCAATGTAACACAATAAAAAGCAAAAAGTAAAAGTGTGCGTTACAAGTTATGTTCTTTCTTTCCCTCCCACGCAGAAGTGCATGAAACTGGATAATTAGTTATTCTTCAGAAGAAGAAGGAATGTTTTAGGAGAAACGGCAAGTTTATAACTTTCTTTTCCGGCCGTTGCACTGCGATTAAACCTTTTTTGCACACACAGCCATAAAAAAGCAAACTAGCTTTACTACCTTGCTATGGGCCCATTCTATGCAGCTAATACAAAAGTGATACTTCTTCCCTTTTTCAAACTAACTGCGCCATGAAAAATGAGCAGGATATGATCATAATGTCATTTACGTGCTGGTGGGTTGGTTACATTGGCTGGAGGTGGAGTCCCCATTATTCGTCTCCCATGAGCCGCATCTGTACAAGATAGGGCAAGTCTCAGGGCATTATAACATTGTAACACCAAGGAACTGCTCCTGCCCTAATGGTGTCTACAAGATAGCTCGGGGCTTTACAATATTGTAACACCACTTTGTAACTGCCTTTATAGTTACATTATGCATTTTGTAACCGCTCCTGGCCTAATGGTGTCCCCTCCGTCTGTTGCTTCTCTTATTTTTATGGTTGTTCGAGGCCTTTCTTTTTGCTCCACCTTCTCCTGCTCGGCTAGCTCATCTCTCATGAACATCTAATCTTACTTCCTAGCTGAGGAGAAGAAGAATGAGGACGAAGACTAACAACATGGCTGTGGGGTGTATACACACTGTAGAAAAAGGTTTATTACAGAGTGTGTGTTTGCTTTGAAAAGGGAACGGAAATGGAGTAATGGGAAGAAGAAAAAGCTCTCTTTACAACCAACTGTATGCTCCTAAACTATATTAGAGAGGATATTTCTGGAAACATCTTATTGATAATAAATGGATTAGTGTCCTTAGCAGATCTTCAGGGAGTGGCTTTCATGGCAACTGCAGTTGATTGACTTTAGGTCAGTTTTATGTGTGGGTGAGCCAAGCTTCATTCTCCCCTCATGACCATTTCTCCTAAAACAATTTGTTTCCGGCCGGTTGTCGTCGTCGCCGAGGGAAAAGCGAGTCCACTTCTTCACTGCACTGAAGAGAACAGCGAGCTAGAGGATGAACAAGTTCAAACAAGAAGTTTTTCTCCTCTGGCTGGAAATTGGATTGGAGAGGAAAGAAGAAACTGAGACAAACGATGACGTTTCAAACTGTTTGGACAGTTTGTTTCCATGTCGTTTTCAATTGGGACTAAAGGTCAGACACTCGTGGTGGTTACTTTTTATTGCACATGCAGTAATAAAGTGCGCAAATACTGTGCAAAACAATAACCCAGATGTCTGCAGCTCACCTTCTGTTGTCCTGGCCGTCCAGCTAATGGGTGATGCATTCCGGGTGGGGCGTGCATGGCTGCGGGGCCGCCGCGAGAGCTGATGGACTTGATGGTGCCGTGCGGGTCCATGACGAGACCTGGGTGCCCTGGACGGAGGTTGTGGGGCATGCGGGACACGGTGGAGCCGCCCGATGTGCCATACGGGGCTAAGGGAAAATATTTATTATTATAAAGGTCATGCCGAACAATGCAAATAAAAATATGACCAAAGGCATTGAAGAAAAAATGTTCAAATATCTGATATTGTGCCCTTTTTAGATCTCAAAAGCTATATTTTTTGCAGAAAAAGCAGAACGAACAATGAATGGAGATCTAAATTGCAAAGCAAGGTCCGTTGTATTCTTTTCATAAAAGATGACATTTGATTGCAAAGCTGGAAGCAAAAGTATTTTTTTCCTACTTTGAACTGCAATTTTCCTTCAAGTTTATCTTCATGTTGAAGCGTCTCTTCCTAAGTATGTGGTAATACATTGAAGGTTCCCTTGATTAAGGCATACTTTATGCTCATATCGCATGCTGACACGGCACAATTTTGATGCATCTTATGCACTTTTTCTACTTACACGGCATGGCGTGCTTTCCACTCTTATCCTTGCAGCAGAAGCAGGACACGCCGCACGCGATGAAGATCATGAGCGCGATGGACACGCAGCCGACGATGAGCAGCAGCTTCAGGTTGATCTGGCAGTTGCGGCCGGCGAACCAGTCGCGGCACTCGCACGTCACCTCGGCGCCGCTCACCAGGCACTCGCCGTTCTTGTTGCACAGGTCGCACTCGGTCGTCGTGGCTGAATAAAAAGGCGGGAAATTTGAATTTGTAACTACAACCGCCTATTCATTATGTTTACCTGAGCAAACCCTTCCCTTGAGAGAGTCATCGCCGGACAGATCATGATATCCCTGCTTGCACTCGCATCTGTAGCTGCCTCTGTCGTTGATGCAAACACCCTGGTCAGAGCAGTCATTATGGTCATCAAAGGAACATTCGTCAAAGTCCTGAATGGTCACTCTGAAAGTATAAATTATCCATCAGATGCACGTTCTTATAATTAGTATGTCATCGCCCGCACATCCTGTCAATATATCGACTCTCAAACAGAAATGCCAAGTCAATTTATGACGCACGTCTTTGAACATTCCGCTCTAATATTCACAGTTATATGAAGCTAGAAAATACCTTGACACCCTGACGTCGGCTCCGAGCGGCAGCTGCGTGTTCTTGATGGGGCTCTCGAGGATGGACTGGAGCTTCTCCTCGGTCTTGACGTGGCCGTCGTCCGCGATGTGCACCACCATGTTGATGGCCATCGTGTCGTCCTTGGTCATGTTGCGCTCGCCGCCGTAGAACAGGGAGTTGCGCTTTGTGTGGTTGCCCACCTTGATGGAGGTGATTTCGGAGCCGTGGTAGATGTCCTGAAAGGAAAATAACGTTAACTTAACTGTATGATGATAGCTAAAATACCTTCAATAATCACCTGAATATTCTTTCTGAAGGTCTGCTCGACTGCTCTTTGCACAGCCTTGGGACTCATGCGGACAATGGTGATCTCTTCACTGCTAGATGACTGAGTGAGAACCTCAACTTCGTAAGAACGGGACTCTGTAATGATGAAATATTATATGAAAAGTGTTTATTGGGAATGTTTGTCTTTTAAACTCACTCTTGCAAGACTTCTCCCCCGGTCCGCGTCCAAATCCAGGCCTGCACTTGCACACAATCTTATCCGAGGTGATCTGACAGATCTCGTTCTTGCCGCACGAGTTCTTGCACTTGGTCTCCGGGTCGGTGTCCTCGGCGGTCAGCGCGTTGCCGGGGATGCTCTCCACGATGGCGCCGTCGATGCTGTTGCTGATGACCTCCTCGCGGCGGAGAATGCCGTCGTCCTCGTAGCTGATCTTCACCTCGTTGTTGTTGCCGCTCGTGAGGTGCTCGTTGCTGCCGGCAGACTTCTTGGTCGTGTGCTCGTTGATCTTGTCTCCCTTGGCGTAGTAGCCGGGGTAGTTGTTGCTCGTGTCCACGGGTTTGCTCACGCCAAAGTTGGGCCTGTAGGGCAGGCCAGCGAGTCTGACCTGAGAAGGATCGTCTGTCAGCTCAGCTGTGCTACTGCTGGACGTGGACCTGGAGGTTGTCGGTTCATTGTCCTCAACTCTAGGAGTGAACACTGAAGGTCTATTGGGCTTGTTCGGGGATGAATCATCCCCGATGGACGCATTCGGCCTGTAGCTCTGACGGATTCTGGTCGGACGGATGAAGGCAGAGACAGAAGACGTGGAAGAGACGATGGACGACGGGTCAATGTTGATGAAGGTACCAGTGTCTGGTTCGATTCCAGTAGGAAGAAGCCCTGATGTAGATGAGACAGGGCCGATGCTTGGTCTGATTACATTTGAGCTGCGTCTTGGTGGAAGGGAGGGCGTGAACGGACGCTGAGGCCTCTCACGGAGTGGCCGGTTGGTGGGGATGTACTCAGCCTCCTCAACACTTCCCTGGAAGCTGCCTTGAATGTCAACAGGACCCTCAGTGTCTTGGCCATTGGATGATGGTCTTGGTCTCAAAGGCACTCTGGGAGGGAAGGGTGTCCTTCTGGGAGGTGAAGGGGTATTTTGGTTGTTGGTTGATGAGCTGGATCCCGGTCTATAGGGAACACGGTTGTTGTTAATGAAGGGTCCATTGTTGGGCACCGCTGGCGTGATGGTGAAGCCCTCTTCAGTCAGCTGAACTTTCTCAGTGACATCGGTGTAATCCTCTTCATTCTCAGTGACAACATCAATCTTCTCCTCAACGTTTCCATTGTTGAGATTGTATGGCGGCCTTGGTCTGATGCCATTGGGCCTCTGGGGACGGAAGGGAGGTCTTGAGCTGCCTCTGGGAGGGGGAGTCTGATATCCAGGTCTGTTCAATGGGCCAAGAGGTATGTTGCCACCATCAGAAGGTCTTCTCTCCTTATTGGGATTTGGTCTATCAAAGGGAGAATCCGTCTTGACAACATAGCTTCCCCATTCATTGTTGTATCCTGGGGCACCAGTGCTACCACGGGGTCCATCCTGGGGCTTACTGGGGTTGATAACAGTGTCCCTGACAGTCCACTCTCTGTTAAAGTTGGTGTTGAGAGCAGGCTTTCTTTGCGGAATAAAGTTTGGCTTGTTGGGATGACCCACAGTTGCCCATTCATTCTCATATGTTGTGGTCTTGGGAGCCTCCTTTTCGCGAACCGTGTACTGAATGTAGGGAGAGGAAGTGGGCTCACCCTTAATTGCAGGGATGCTATCTCCTTCAGTGTACCATCCCTGATAGTCAATCGAGTTCCTGGGATTGCCAATGCTGGTTTCGGTAATGAGCTTGCCAGATGTGATTGGAATGCCACCACGAGTTCTGCTTGGTCTTGGCTGATAGCCAGCACTCACAGTGAAGCTAGGATCAATGGTTGGCCGCTGAGCATCAACCTCTACTCTGGTCTGGATTACCTGAGTCTTTCCATCAGGGTTAGTGATGGTCACATCCTTGACAAGATCAACCTTTCCAGGAGAGGAATCCTCATCATTGTTGTCATAACCAATAATCTGGTTTCCAGCTCCAATAACTGGTACTGGTCCGGTGTGAATTGGCTTTCTAGCCTTGTTGGGGTTCTTGTTGAGAAGATTCTCAATGTCCTCTTGTGTGGATGGATCAAGGTCGACAAGGTCCTTATTTCCGGGCTTGGTCTTGTCTCCGAATGCAGCGGATGGGTTGTTGATTGACACGTATCCAGGAGCATTTTCAGGCTGCCTAGGAGGTCTCTTGTATGCAGGAGTATTGCCGTAGGGCGTCCTCTCAGTAGCTCCAGTAAATCCATCAAGAACCGTTCCTGGGCGAAGTTGGTTTGGTTGATTATTTGTGGGTACTTTGGGCCGACCTGCAGCTGGTCCGTCACTTCTGGCATTGGTGGTGTGAGATGGAGTCACTCCAGTTGGAATCCTCGGAGGAGTCCTCCTTGGAGGAGGTGGTGGTACACGACGGACAGGAGTCGGAGCCGGTCTTCTAACTGGAGTAGGCACCGTCACTCCATAGTTGGGCTTCCCAAATGGTCTTCTGGTCACGGGTTTACGGATTGGCTGATCAATGGAATTTGGCTGAGTGCTGGGCTTGTAACCTTGAGATGGTGATACAGGTGTTGGTCTGGGTACAAGTTGTCCCGGGGTCTGAATAGTGGGCGTTCTCTGAGTGGGTGTGGGCACTGATGGCCTCTCCTTGGTTGGTGGTGGAGGGGCATTGTGATTGCCAGAAAATGTGGAAGGTCTGTTGACAGGAGTAGGAGATGGTCTCTTGGCTGGAGGAGTAGAAGGAGGTTGGTTCACCACAGGGGATGAGGGTCTTGCTGGCGTGGATAGAGAGGGAACCTGTTGGTCAGGTCTGCCATTGTTGTTGTTGTACACAGAGTTCTGCGGTCTTGAGAATCCAGGAGGTGATGGCCTCACATTGTTGTAATTAGGCCTAGGAGACTGCTCAGGGCGTGAAGGCTGATTCTGAACAGGTCTAGGGGGAAGCTGTCCTGGCCTTGGTGGTTGTTGACCTGGCCTAGGGGGCTGCTGTCCTGGCCTTGGTGGCTGTTGACCTGGCCTAGGTGGTTGATGTCGAAGGCTTGTTGGATGTTGAGCTGGAGTAGGTGGATGTAGTAGAAGAGTTGTATGATGAAGAAGTGGAGTAGTA
>LR139886.1:0-22444 GCA_900659605.1 Tisbe holothuriae
CGGGTCTGGGCGGGGGGGGGGGGGGGTGGGCTCGGGGGGGGGGCTGTGGGGGGGATGGTTTGGAGGGATTTGGAGACCGAGATGAAGACGAAAACGTGCAGTCAGCTCGGCGAACACTTTTAAAAAGCACCGGAAGTTTGGAAGATATTCAGCGGGACCATATCTTTTTGGAGAGAGAAGGAATCGTTTGTTAAGAGTGGAGATTGTGGCATTTTATAGACCTTGAAGTATTGTACTTTCTTTAAAATGGTTATGTTCATGTGCATATATTTCATCCAACATGGTGTTTTTCACCCAATTTCTTAATTATTTTCGAATTCCGTCCGTATGATATGACTCTATGGTACCCCTGCATCTGTAGAGCGATAAACCGCAGCGGCTGCCAAGAGGCTCCAGAGGTGTTTCTCTGGAGGCTCTTTCTACGCTGAGTCATTTTTACGTTCATCATAGAAGTAGGAATAAAAATAAACTCTTGTTTCGCGACTCGAGTTCTACGACTGAGTTCATAGCAAAAAAGATTTATTACTCAGGGTGAGTCAACAAATGTGCAACAAAGGAAAGTCCAGGGTTGCCAGATTTGGAGATTTAGGTCCCAATAGTAGCAAAACTGGTACCATTTTGATATCTATAGACTATGGCGCCTCCAAATTATATTCGGGGCAGAAATCAATGTAGTAAGACTTATTTAGTGTTTGTTTTCACGTTTGCTACCATTTCTTAGAAAAAATTGGCGCTCTTTCACCAGAATCGTCAGGCAACCCTGAAGGAAACAAACGAAAGCCGTGATGAAAGAAAATTAAAAATGTGTAATTCGATCCCAAAGTGTCGTTCCTCTGGTCGTTCTCTTGAGTCGTACGCGCCCACCGCCGTCCGGTCCACTCTTCTCCAACGTGGGCGAGCGTGGAACTGCAGCAAGGGCAACCCGGATGGCAAGAAACGGTCACAAGCAACACGACCTTAGAAGCAACTCAAATCCTTGTCCTCGGTCAAAGGCTTGTCTTTTGAACAGCCGCTTTATCAAGGCCCGCTCCAAATGCTGCTCTCCTCATCAAGAGCACAAGCACAATGCCGCTTTTCTTCTTCTGAACAACTATACATGCACATTATGGCAACTTAATCCCAATGCAGTCAACCTTTTTCATACTTTATGAAAAGGTCAGAAATGCTGCTTGCTTTTCTCATGAGCCTTGAGTCTTATCTGGTACAGAAAATTCACCTTTTAACCATCAGGAAAATTTGAAATAAGCAAATGCTATGAAAAGTATAATATACTTGTGGTCTATTTCTTCCTTTGCAAATTAAACTGGCACGTAAATCTATTTTTGACACTGAAAGTGTAACGCTGGAGAACAAACTGGGGAGGGCAACACTACTTGGAACATGTCCACTGGAAACAGCATTAAAATGGGAAACAACGTGGATTCCAAGTGTTAGCACTTCCCACTGGAAACAAAGCCGAAGCTTTTTAGTGGATAAAAGTCGTGCCAAGTACTATCATGGAGTGGAGAATACTGCTCATTACTGCAGTAATTGTGCCTGCTGCAAATTTTTTTTTATTATCTTGCAACTCGAATCCGTGTCCACTTTCAAAGGCTTGTTGATTATCTGAAGAAGAGCAGCTTCATCAAGGACGCCGGGCTCGCTCCGAATGCCACTCCCGGAACCACAAGCACAACGCCACCCTTGACCTCAGCAAGGACTCCGCCGATCAGCACTGCATTCACGTCACGCGCTACCTTTCCACAGCTGGGACACATCATATCTGGACTGGCCGAGTAGCAAGAGCCCCTTTTCAACCTCTCAGACTTCCTGTTCGACACCAAGCAGTAGACCAAAGCAAAATTGGAATGAGAGCCAGAAATGGATCGGAGCAAGCAACCGCTTGAGGTGCTCAACGTTAATGTGCGACCAAAGAATTCTAGGGTCTAGAATTCCTTGGTGCGACCCATAAATACACGTTGGCTGAGCGGGTCGAGAGCTCCAAATTATGGGACTAAAGCACTGTCCAAGCTTGGTCCGCCTGACAGCAGCGGCCACAAGGTGCTCTACGGAGTGGGCGTGACCCGGCTGTTTATGTTGAACGCGGGATTGCATCGATTGGTTGGACAACTAATAGAAGGAGTTTAAGCACAAAGGAGAAGTAAGTAAGTCTATATGTTTATACTTCACTGTTAAAAGTGATGATCTATTCACTTAATTTCATTGCGTAGTCGTTGTTGTTCCAGATTGGTATATTTCAATTTAAAGCATTTCTTATGTCAATTACAATACATTACAGAGAATATATTACCCTACTAATTGATTCTTCAATTGTCTGCAGGATTAAAATATTTAATATATCACAAATACTATTATTAAAACTATTATCTCCTTCTAACACATATTATAATTTATATAGGTTATTAGTCAAGGTTCTGCTAATATCACAGATTTAAAGTAAAATTACAGTCGAGGCGAGTTTGGAATTCTTCCCTTCTTAGCAATTGTTTAACCTCGAACTTAGACTAAGCTAATAATGCTTCCTTGCAACTTCCAAAGGTCAGAGGGCTTCATTCCCTTAAGTGACGTTAAATAATTGGATTTCTTTTGAAGCTAACTTGACTTATCTCTTCCAGTCCTTCCAGTGCATTCCTCCTTGTACCCCAACGCACCGCTCCCTTATGGACGTAATGGTGATGACGAGCGTGGTCGGCGACAACTGCACCACAAATATCCTCAACAAAGGCGTCTGCAACGTCTGCATGGACACCACCAACTCAGCAAGCCATGGCAACTACACCGCTCGTGGGCCGAGTCTCCAGTCGATGGGGAGGGAGTTGGTGGCGGGCACGCCAGGCGTCGGCATCTGCGCAGGTAAATTAGCAGAGTTTCCTGTAGAGTACTATAATCACGAGTACTCAAATGACTTGTCATCTTTCCATGATGCACAAGTGGCACAATCATTAGGTTAACAAATTTGCGTTATTTCTTGCAACATTCAACATCTGAACTTACTAAATATCTTCCTTTACCGCAGTCATTTCACTGGATGTGCAGCTAAAAACACCATAATTTATATTTGAGATTCCTTTAAACCATTGCTCATAACTCGGATTAAATCCCACGTGCAGATTGACGGCTGACACCCAGATTGACTGCTGGCACAGTAGCACTTAGGAAATTTTCTATTTCAGGACTTCCAACTCCTCTTTTATCCATGGCGGCTTGAGAAGAACGGCCTTGAGAAGAACGGCCTTGAGAAGGGCAGCCTTGAGAAGGACTGCGCTCCGGGCAATCCCTTGGTCTGACAGCAGTTGATCCACAAGAGGATTAGTAGGGCTGAGCTCCGGGCAATCCCTTGGACGGCCAGGAGGAGATCCACAAGAGGATTAGTAGGGCTGAGCTCCTTAGTGCTCTTATTTGTTCTTCGCATCGGCCCTCAGCGACGGCGTTGTCGTCTGGGTCTCTGGCGAGCTGTCCAACGGCAGCGCTTCGTGCAGACGTTCGTGATGGCGCCCCAGATCGCTTAGAAGAATTACTACGCTCATAATGACATCTTCAGGTGAAATAATAAGCTCATGTTACTCATGAAGTTACCCTTTTATAGTAGCTTACTACTCAGTGGACGGTTAAAATATCATCATTTGTCAAAACTTAAGAACATCTTGATTAATGATTTAGATTGTTGTTGGCCGAGTACCACTATAAAAATGCAGCTAATTATAGTCGTTAATATAAACGCGGAATATAATTATGATTTTAATTAATTCTGTCCATGTAGTAATATGATGTATCCTTCTTTCAGATACCGAGGCGAGTTCTGCGGCGAGTTCTCCGCTTTCCCTCCTCCTCCAACGTCAACGTCAAGGGAGAGATCATCATGATGGTGTCTCCCATCGTCCCCCAGCAGCACGGCGTGAGGAAACAACGTGCCCGAGCAAGCGGTCATACCTCAGCAGCACGGCCGCGGCGTGGAGAAACAGGGTGCTCGAGCAGGCGGCCGCCGTTTTACCACAGGAGGCTGCTGCTGAGCAGCGAGGCAGTGTAGGAGCAGGATACAGTGTAGGAGGAAAATACAATTCAAGGAGAAGAAAGATTAATTTACATGTTGTTCTTGGGAAAAATTATTGAAAAATGACAGAATATAAGAGGGTAGTACTCTCAGGCTTTTTACTTGGTATACGGTGGATAATAGCGATTTATAATAGAGTATTGTTGACCCAAATTTTTGGTAACAGGGAGACGACCTGTTTTACGCTTAGACCGTTTCAGAGTTAAAGAGTGTTCATGTTTAATTGATTTCATCACTTTGTATGAATGAATGGAAGGTGTGGAGTCAAAGAAATCATTGTTTTAATTCGTTGCTTTACACGAAGCAATATTTCATATCTGTAGCCTTATTTAACGTGAATAGAACCAAGTTTCAAACACTTTTATAGCAAGATAAGAATTGCTGGTGCGACAGAAATGTTTCTTGCTATATTTCATGAATGAACTGTTTTTCCTACTCTGTATATGGAACGCTTGGTCTGGTGGCGGTGGCTCGTCTTGCTCACCTGGATCCTGGTCGTGTGCCGACTGTAGCTCATTCTGGCATTCTTCCATTTGTCCAAACTTGGACGAGATATGTAGTAGATTCATTGCTACCACAATAAAATGACATTAATTCAAGCATTGGGAAGAATTACATTTGAGAAGTAATTCTTTAAAAAATCTTGGAAAATGTAATTCTGAAGGTAATTTTGGTGTAATTCCATGTTATTGTAATCCCTACTTGCCTTTTGGCAAACAAATATAATTAAATTCTTGAAAAAAAAATGCAATTTCCCAATGTTTGTACATTATTAAATAAACTAAATAGAACCGAAACGGAGTGCGTGAACCACTGGGCCAAACTCTTCCTTCTCCGCTCTTGCCACGCCCTGTGAACCCTTACGAGAGCTAATAAAATTGTACCGTGAGGGCGTGCCCAACTCTTCCTCTCTTGCCACGCCCTCTTTATATCCAAACCATGTTGTTGGAGAAGAAGCTTTTTAACCCCTCCTGACTTGCTAAAAGCTCTTTCCGTGCCAGCTGACCTGAGCCCGAGAACTGCTCCATGGGCTCCACGAACTGCGTGATCTGATGAATCTCGAGATAATTGAGGAGTTGAGACGAGAGGGGCAAAGTGTTTCCTTCCGTTAAAAACTTTTGTTTTATTGTTTAACCAATGTGTTAAGTTATTTTTTAAGCATGTGTTTTATCCTCAATCTTTTCAAAACGCCATATAGAACGTTTTTATCAGCTAAATCATGCCACAACCGTTACCACGAACTTCTTATCAGATTAAGCTTAGACAGCAAAAATAAACTGCCTTTTTTGTAACAAATTAAGTATTGGCTTCAGTTTTACAGCCTTTCTTCCCATCTATTTGTATTATTTTTGCCCGATGTTGCAGGACAAAACTTCAAAATGGAACCAAAACGCGCATTGATAGAGCGCGGCTTACATTGCAGGAAAAAATTTCCGGTAATTTTCTTCCTCATCAGTAACACATTTCCTCTTCCTTATTTCCTTCTCATGTAACATATTAAAGCTCGCAATTTCCACATCCGTAACAAATTTTTTCTTCCTTTTCTTCTTCCTTTTCTTCTCATGTAACATATTTTAGCTCGCCATAGTCACATCAGTAACAAATTTTCCTCCTTTTCTTCTTCCTTTTCTTCTCATGTAACATATTTTAGCTCGCCATAGTCGCATCAGTAACATATTTTCCTCCTTTTCTTCTCATGTAACACTGTAATGCTCGCCATAGTCACTTTTTTCACATTAGCTTCCTGAATTAAATAATAACGGATTCGTTTTGTAACATCTTGAAACTTTCTTTCCCGCCAAGTCACTTTTGAAGAGTTTTAAATCACTGTTGTAACATATTCTTAATATATAATAAACGCGGACTCACTGTGCAACAAAATACCGCCGACTCATTCTCACAACACTACTCGCACCGCTCAGAACGTCCTGACTCCCTTGCCCGTCGTAGTCCACGTCCTTGAGTTCCTCCCTCCCGTGGGCGAAGCTGCACTTGTCTCCACGCGAGCAGTTGCACAGTGATTGATCGACTCTTCTTCTTCTTCATTGACTTGGCGGTGAGGGAACTTCTACTCGTATTCGGAGTCGACGTCCTCCTGCAGCGTCACTCGGCCGTCCTCCTCATCCAGGCAGGCGACGTGGCTCTTGAGGTGGCTAATGGCGCTGGAAGAGGAAAAGTATGAGCATCATGTGACACAGAGAAATTCGAACTCTGGCTTAAAATTAGGTTTAGAAAACGCTCCTCTCTCGCACAGAAGAGAGAGGGAGCAATGACAGGTCTGTGATGCCCTTGGTCACTCACCTGCCGAAGTCAGAGTCCTCATACAACAGCGTCACCACGAGCCCCGTCAGGTTGTCACCCGATCCCTGGCGGAACGCCTGCTTGATGAGGCTGGAGGCCACCTCGTCGGCGCGGTACCCGCGTGCCAAGTTCCTCAGCACGTGCTCGCCCACCTCCTGAAATGATAAACGTTATCAGGGTTGTCAGATGCATCTGGAGCGATAGTATCGGCTTCAACCAGATCGGCAGCCCAAATGATAAGAAGAAAAAGGTGCCCAATATGTTAGTTCTAATTATATAAAAGAGCTTAAAATAGGCATTTAGTCGAGTTCTTTACCCCTTTGGTATCAGTACAGAGCATAAAACAACTTTAAATGTCTTTGCTGGGTGATCTGAAGAGTACATTTTTGGCTTGAGAACTAGAACTCTTATTTGGTCAGCTTTTTTTCGGTCAGATTGTGGTTTTAAAAAGTTTTCTGCCAGTAGATAATCCAACTGATTGACAATATCAAGTACAAGGGTGCAACTCCTTTTAGATCCTTAATCCGTAGTTAAGCTCTTGTTAACCACCTAAACGGGATTATGACCAACCGCCTGCCCGAAAATAGGTCAGCTCGGAAGCGTCTAAGCAAACAAAGCAAGACAGGTTTTAAAACCCGCACCTGAAAGCGTTCTTAACGCGTTAACGCAACAGTCTGCTTCGAGTTGAGCTCCAATTAGCAGCTCTAATGCCGGAACTTAGAGTGTTCCCTCGACCTCGACCTCATCAACGACAACAGTCTCAGGTCCGCCCGTAATTGCATATCAGTCATTGACGGCTGACAGACCCGGCCGCGCCGTCATGAGCGTGTGCAACGCGTCACCCGCGGACGACAATCCAACCACGTAAAACGTCTCCGCTCTGCTTGTTTTTCACCGCTCTTTGAGCACGGAGAACGTGTACTCGGGCCGCTTACGACAAACTTGCCTCGTAGCTCATCTTTTCCATCACCCCGTCGCATGTGAGCACAAGGGCGAGGAACTCTCCGTCCAGCCTCATCTCCTTGATCTCTGGCAGCGCGGTCATGGCCTGTTCCTCCGGCGGCAGGTGGGCCGCCCGCTTGAACGAATGGTCGCCAAACCCGCGGGTTGGCTCCATTCGGTCATTGATCAGCGGGCGACCCTTGGCGTAGCCGATACGCATTCCTGCCGCCTCGATCCTCGGCCACTCCCTCGCCTCCTCTGCCCTGTGGTCGCGGGACATGCGGACCACGCGGACCGCGTGCGGTGCCTCGGCCTGGCCAATCAGGCAGATCGCCCTGGAAGAGTTAAAAGCTGGTTATATTAGGCTGCTTCCCTCACAAACTTGTTAAGATCCTAGTAGGATATATATAATAATGCAATAAGTTTTGAGGTTTCAGTTTAATTTATGCTCTTTAATGGGGTTTATTAACATAATTATTCTTGAAACGCGTGAAATATACGTGCGCCAAGATTAGGTTACTCATGAATTATTAATTTTATTACGAAAGTGGGTAGCGACAGTCTTGGTACTGATTTCATGGCTTCGACTTGGAAATAAGCGTTTCTATCTCTCGTATGCTAGTGCACCTCTTCTCTTCTATCCATCTCTTCTATCGCTATATATATGGAAGAGATAAATAGAAGAGGTAGATAGAAGGGAAGAGATGCACTAGCATACGAGCCAATATAATTGCAAATTGATCCCAAACGATTCTTCAGCAGGGCAAATGGATTCTTTGGACTTGTTCGTTTGTATTCAATCCTTGCAATATTCGACGTCTCGGACATGATCTGTGTCATCTTCTTTACCTGCTGTCACCAGCGTTGGCGACGATCAGCCGCTTGCTGCCGTCCTCCTCCTCTCTGATGACGGCGAGGACACACGTCGACCCGCCTTGACGCGGTGGCGTCTTGACCTGGGCTTCGATGGCGGCGTCCAGGCTGAGGAAGCCGGTCTTGAGAGCGCCCTTGACGTCGCCGGCGTTCCACTCGGCAGACTGGGTGATGTGCTCGACGAGGTGCTGCTTGGCGAACCTGGACACGCGGTCCGATCCATGGCCATCCATGACTAGAAGAAGGAGGAGAGGAGGAAGCGGTTAAGGATTATACATTATGCTTGCAGTTACGCAGTAGCGTATATAGGGAGAACTTATAATAAGAGTAGGTAAATGGTTGGACGAGAAGGATTATGCAGGATGAGAATGTGTAAGGGAATACAGCCCACAAAATTGAACCGTAGTATATTTTATATATTCTGTATAATCCCGGACATCGACGACCGCGAATACCACCAACGAGACCTAATTCTACATTATAATAACAATGATCGTTGACACGGCTTTTTTCAAGCATTTTAATGCATAATTTTGACCCGTTGAGCGCTTTAAAACGGAGTGAATAACGCATGAAATTAGCAACATATTTATAGAAATATCGACGTATGTATATTTATAATCATTTATCTCTCATAATAATCATGCATTCTTCCCCAATATTCCCTTTCATATTGAATAAGAACCCTCATTCCTCATGTCTCTACTCTCCACCGGCCTCATCGTAGTACAGGCGCTCTTCCCGTCGCATGCGTCCAAGTCGAGCTTCTAATCGCACGGGTCCAACGGCGGGGCACCGGGAGGGTTTGCTCGTCGTACGCGTCCGTACCGGTCCTCTCGTCGCAGCCTGTCTAAGTCGGTCTCCTCGCCGACGCGTCCGAAGCGGTCTTCTCGACGAACGCGTCCGACGCGGTCGTCTCGTCGCACGTGCCCAGACATGCCGCGTGCTCAACATCTTGTCGCCCTTGACTGGGTCGCTAGCTGTGCTTCTGCAGAGACATGGATACGAATCGCTTGTTGATCAAACCCCTGACCTCCAGTCATTATCTTCCAACAACAACATGTCCGTCAGGGTCGCCGTGCCATCGTCTTGGCATCCGGGCTCTACTTCAGCAGCTAGTAGTTGACCTGGGGCTAATTTTCCGACGGCTATAGACTCTCGCCCTTGACGATCTTCTCTGCATTTGAGGACATCAGAAGCCGGTTTTTGCTTAACTTTTTTCCGGTTAATCGTGCGGATTAGCATGAATTTGATCCACTGTTATAAAGTGAAATCGGAACTGGATCACGATTAGACTGAAAAATAATTCAAACAAAAACCGGCTTCAGAGTGAGTACCCAGAGCACGGTCCAGAGCACACCATTCTCTACTGCTCCTCGCCACAGCCGCTAGAGCGTGCTCTTACAAGCTGAGCGCACCCGACCGCGTTGTCAAGGAGCTGATCCTGGGACAGGAGTAAGCATTGCACGACCGCAACGCAGCACGGACAGCTGCGTGAACACCACTCCCCGGTTGGTTGATGCCAGGCGCGCTTCTTCAGTAGAAGGAGACGCACTCAGCGAGTACACGGGCGGTCCAAAGCGGAGGCAGCGGTGTGCTCGTGGTGCGCGAGACCCCCCGGGGAGTCTGCGTCAAGGAGCACGAGAAGTGACTGCAGTGGTTCGGCTTCTGCGTGCTCGTGGTGCGCGAGCGCGAGACCACCGGGGAGTCTGCGTCAAAGAGCGAGAAGTGAGCCTGCCACACCAGTCTTCCAGACTGCCAAGTCTCTCTTTGAAGAGGAGACTATGGATCTCTGGCAGCCGGCAGGTCAGTTAACTTGTATATAAAGGACGAGTCAAAGCACAGCTGTACTGTCTCTTCAGCGTCAGCAACGGCTACGCTCATCCTGCAGACGGGCGTTGCTCAGACCCGCCTGGTATACAACTGGGTGAGGCTACCCATGATCAAGGGCTAATCCAGGCCCTCGTGGCACACGCCGGCTACAAGGTAGCCGATGCGCTTGAAGTTCGAGTTCAAGCTCAATATGAGGCTATATTCAGTAAGAATATTTGAAGGTTTTAAGAGCATAAACCTTGATCATAATAATTAAGATATGTATGCGGTATACAAGGACGAATATAACATGGCACGAAATTAACATACTGATAATTTTATCCCGCTAAGGCCGAAGAAAATCGAAAAAATCGCCAATATTCACAGCATTGGTCTTCTCCTATTCAGTGGCAACTCAGACCTATCTATGCTGGAGTTCATTGTGGATTTCATCATAGACTACTGAATTACTGAAGCCGATTTCCGTTTAACTTGATTCATGCTAATGCACCTGTTAATTGTGTTTGAAATCGTTTCGTGTAGTAATTTTCAATCTCGAAATGGGATTTCGTGAAACTCGGGGGGGAACGGAAACCGGCTTCTGGTATTTCATGTAGCCTGGGCATAAGGAAAACTTGATTTCTCGTCCTCACCACTGAACACCGCGGTTTTCGGATCATGCGGCAGGCTCAGGATCGCCTCATGCTCGTCTTCTTGCGCCTTCCTCCTGCCCTTGGCGTGCGCAGATCCCGCCTGGAAGGTCGTGCTCGCCTGGAACCCCTTGGTGATCCCCGTGAGCGTCTGAAATTAAAATGAAAAAGGTTATGTTAGGCATGCTCGTTACTTTTAATGGGATTGCTTCATTTATTAAATATAATACGACTACCATATAATACGGCCAGTTTAAATATTTTCCTTTGACACATTATATTAAATGATTCCTAATGTCGTAGAAGAGTTCTATAAAAGAAAAAATATTGCCGAATCTAGAATTTTGCAACTCAACTATCATCCACCATTGTTCTGATTCTGATGAATCAGTAATCAATACAGTTACGATCAAGATTGTCAATAAAAGCACGAACTCTACACTAGAACTCCTTGATGAAAGGTATACTAGAGTTGCGTCGGGAGCAAGAGCTGAGGTATATTTATCTAATTGGTCGTTGATACAACCATTATCTATTTATTAATTATTAATTTAAGCGAAAGTTTGATTCAGAATCAAGAATGATAAGATACTTTCAGATATTATACTTTATTCCCGTGTTCCAGTTATACACAAAAAAGTATTAGAAGCGTAGCGTACAGATGTTACAGATGGAATGCTCCGTGGTGAACATTGTGGGCAAGGTGAGCACCGCAGAGAACGCCGCGATGGGCAATGTGGTGGCGGATCGATCGCGGACCCAGAGGACTTGGGACTTGGAGGCTGCAAAGTCATTGACAACACCGTAGAATGTCAAAAAGTGTATAAAACCATGGGTATATGCGTCTTTTAGGCCTCTATATTCCCTATAAATCTCTGTGGATATGTTCAAAAGGAAATTAGGTTCCGAACAATCGGCTATAAACATCGAAGAATAAGAGACATAACTTTAATTTTTAATCAAAGTATACAATTATTCATAATTAAACACGTTTGACACAACATTAACACTCAGCCATACTGTATCTAAAAACTATGCTACACCATGGATTTAACCATTCTAACGATTCTTCCATTTCTGTGGCAATTCAAAAGTGCTTTCTCTTTTGATTGACCTAAACAAATCATGTACAATTTTAACTTCTCCCACGGCCTATAATATATATGTTTATATAAGCCGTGACTTCTCCCTAAAAAGGACTTTGGCCTTCTTAAGGCCATTGTTACCACTGTCATTGGCAGCCCTGATAACGACTTCCCGCAAGCCTTGGCACTGGCCTTGGTCTTGTCACCAGAGACCCTTACTCTGTTGTCACCGACCTTGACACCTCGTTGACGGACTCATTGCCGGTCTTGCCGCTGGACTTGTCGTCGCTCTCGCCGCTGGACTCATTGCCGGTCTTGTCGCTGGACGACACTTGTCGTTGGTCTCGCCGCTGGACTCATTGTCGTGTCTTGTTGCTGTGCTACGAGCCCATCTCCGCTGCGTTACAGAACGTGTTTGAGATGCAGCAGACAGGAGCGACAAGGCCGCGGACGCATCAGGCAGGAGCAACAAGGCCGCGGACGCAGGCACGCAGTAGACAGGAGTATCAATGCCGCGGACGCAGCAGACAGGAGCAATAAGGCCGCGGACGCAGCAGATAGGAGCAACGAGAAACAACGGTTCAGGAAAAGGTTGGTTGTTGCCTTCAACCTTGCCAAGAGCCATTATTAGGCTAGTAAGCTACAATAATAGCTAGCATACTATGCAGTCTAAGAGCTATATCAATTCCGATATATGCTATACTTGTAATAAAGCAATACGTCTGCTCGTGGCTATGGCTGGTAGTTGGTCGTCTACTATATCAATGTGAGCACTGGGAACACAAGAGTCCGCTTGGAAACGGACTGAATAACATAATTGAGATAATTATGTAAATGTTCAATAAACAGTCGATAAAAACATTAGCCTGCACAAAATTTCTACGCTTCTTCGCCGCGTCCCTAATCCTCAACTTTGCCAAGTTCTCCTCCATCGACCTCGCGGGCTTCCTCTTCCCGATCCAGATCAGCAACCGGGCGCCGCTCACATCAACAACTAGCTTTAAGGCAGTTTTAGTTTTATCATTGTCGGTGATTGCCTGTCATTGTCATTTGTTCTCTTAGATATATAAAATAAATATCCTTTTATGAAGTTTTATCTAAGTTTGGCCTCGTCACTGGCCTTGTCACCGGTCTTGACGCCAGCCTCGTCGTCGGACTCATTGCCGGACTCGCCGCTGAAGTCACTTGTCGTGGGGCTTGCCGCTGGACTCACTGTCGGTCTTATCACCTTGTCGCTCTGCGCTACAATCTCTGCTCAGCCACGTTACAGTGCATGTTGGAGTCTACCCAAGGGTGTTATATAGTAATAAGGAAAGGAGAAATCACCCGCTTACTAAGCGAGGTTTCAAGATGAATTAAACATGCCTGGTCAGGTTTAGTGACTCATAAATCCAGAATTCCGCTTCATAAGCCAGATAAAAAGTGCCCTCGTTCAGTATTGAGAGCTGGATTAAAAGCGCACGCATTGACACTCCAGTCGATTTTTGTCACCTGTTTTCTCTCCTTTCCTTATTACTATATAAGGCCCTTGAGTCTACCTATCAATAGGTTCCATCCATGATCTACCCAACGGTCAGTTTATGTATTCATCGGGACTTTTAAACCGTTCTGATTCGTTTTTAAACAATCCAATGTAAAAAGCAGTCCAGTCCATAATGCACCTTGACGACTGGTCACCACTTGAACTAACACATCGTTACAGAGCACAGTGGATTATTATGGGAAGAAATACTGGGATAGATATGCAAGTCATGGTCGAAAAATACAACAAAGAACATAGAAATCCCCCAAAAAGTGATTAGGCAAATCAACGAAATAATTATATATTGCTTCTTTGCAGTATCCTTAAGCAGCGTAGCAGCCAGTGGATAGCTTATGTTGAGGAGAGAAATGTCCTTCTACGCCTGGTGAAGACCTTTCTTTCAATGAAATTACTGAACATTTCAAGATTTGATGTGGCATGATAGCGGAAGCTGTCTAGCATGATAATTTAATTGACAGAGTTAGTCGACTGTAACGGCAACAAAGATAGCTATACATGGGGGTCGTGGCCGCGGCCGACAGGAACAGCAATGCCGCGGACGCAGCATAAAAGCCGCGGGCCCAGCAGACAGAAGCAGGAAGGGCGCGGACCCAGCAGACAGAAGCAGCAAGGCCGCGGACCCAGCAGACAGAAGCAGCAAGGCCGCAGACCCAGTAGACAGAAGCAGCAAGGCCGCGGACGCAGCAGAAAGGAGCCGCGGATGCTGCAGACAGAAGCAATAAGGTCTCAGACGCAGCAGAAAAGAGCCGCGGGTGCTACAGACAGGAGCAACCAGGCCGCGGACGCTGCATACAGGAGCAACAACGCCGCGGATGCAGGAACGCAGTAGACAGGAGCATCAATGCCTCGGACATTTGATGCGGCAAGGCTATGGGCAGCATGTGCGACACGCATGACACGGCCGCTGCTATAGTTGTAGCAACGCTGAGGACAAGAGATGTAACTTCCAGATGCCCCACAAAGATCTACAATGACCATGAGTGTACAGAATTCTGGTTGGAAGACTCACAATGACCTAACAAAGTGTATAAGGACCCTTCTATATAATAAATGGCATATTACTAGTAATATGTTTTGGGCCTTACACCCGTACACCTCCTAAGAAGTAAAATTTCCTGGGGTTATTCTAGGGTTTCCATGGCGACACGTACTACACGGCCGTTACTATAGTTGTAGTAACGTTGAGGACAAGAGATGTAACACTAGTATTCCATGATTAAGCATTCTTTTTGGCAGCATTTAAAAGAAGATTGAGTGTGTTAATTTTGCACTCAACCATTCGTAGCAACCTAAAGGTAACACATCATCAAACACTCTGCAGGAGTTCAGGAGAGAATGTCCATTCTACGCCCTGTGAATACCTTTCTATCATGAAAAAACTGAACATTTCATGATTTGATGTGACATGACCGAGAGCAAAGGATAGCTCAAGCAGTCCAGCATCGATCGGCAATATGGGCAATCAGCAGCACTCGCCGCAGCTGTAGTTGACGGTGTTCACGCTGCGGACTTGGGCCACGTGAAGTCGAAGGCCCTTGCAAAATAATGCTCTAAGATGTAGAGCTGTGCGGGTACCCGGATCCGCACCCGATCCGAGGATCCTAGCTGGATCCGTACCCGGATCCGTCAAATTCTTATATCTGTTACGGATCCTACTATAGCAATAAATTTTTCCCAGCAAAGAATCATGTCAAAGACATATTCTTGTTAATAAAAAATGACTATTTTTATGGTTTCAGATGAAGTTGTCATGCACTTCAGAATCTATTGTTTGAATGGTCTCTATGTTATGTAGTGAATGAGCTCTATGTATCCATACCCGGACCCGTAACCGGATCCGGACCCGATACCGTCGAAAAAAATCAGGATCCGCACAGCTCTACTAAGATGAACAATGTTGCGTTGGACAAACAATGTACGGCGGGGTATTTTAGCACTTTATAAGTTCAAATAGTACTTTTATTACACATACGCACAAATATATCCATGGTTTTATCAGTTAATTACACTCAATTATCGTACTTTCACTCTCTTTAATGTCTTTTCTCGACCACCAAACCCCAAAATTCTTAACTTTCCTCCAATCTGTTTGGAAGAGGGCAAAATTAAGAACTGAATAGCTTTCTGCTCCCTTCGGAGAGTCCGCTCGCGCTCAACGATCTTGCCATCCTTAGTCTCTCTTCTTTCTTCCTCTGCGCTTACACTGAAAAGTTCTCTTCGGAGGACATACCATCCTCCGAAACAACGGCAAACAGAAACCTTTACATGATGGCCGTGGCCGCGGCAGACAACGGCAATCATATGCACACTGCGAGCGCGCGTCGTGTGCGCCGCCATCAGGACGAGCGCGCGCGCTGCGCGGGCCTCCCTCCGGTTCGAAGGTTTCTCCGAACCTTTACATGGTGGTCGTGGTCGTGGCCGCGGCCGCGGCAGACAGGAATAGCAATGCCGCGTACGTAGCAGAAAGGACCCGCGGGCTCAGCAGACAGAACCAACAAGGCTGCGGACGTAGCAGCCAGAAGCAGCACAGACGCGGACAATTGATGCGGCATGGCGGCGGGCACATGTGTAACACGTGCGACACGCCCGTGGTCACAGTTGTAGCAAGACTGTGAACAAGAGATGTAGCATGGGCATGGCCAACATGAGCCGCAACATTTACTACAACAGTCTTCTCAGTAACAGGCAAGGTCTTTATAATA
This sequence comes from Tisbe holothuriae, assembly GCA_900659605.1. NCBI lineage: Eukaryota > Metazoa > Arthropoda > Copepoda > Harpacticoida > Tisbidae > Tisbe > Tisbe holothuriae. Next base: position 15,960 of record LR139886.1, read on the forward strand.
CTAGTTTCCAGCTAGCTGGCAGCACAGGATGACTCAGTTTTCGCTTACGATTTTCCCCAGGCAGTCCGCCTAAAGTTTCACACGGGGGAGGTTTGGTAACAGGCGTTAGACACCAACAGCTTCATTAACAAAACTATCATCATGCTGCCAAGAGCTGCGACTCCTGCGAGTTACCAAAAGGCACAACCATATATACCATACATTAACGTCATTAAGTATATCGTACCTGTGGTATCATCTTAAGTACTAGAAGACACAGTTGTCACCATGAGGCAATCAAGAGGAGCCACTACATGATATCAATGATGACATAATACGGGCTAAATCTTTCTTTTTTTTCTACTTGGTGTATTATTCTACGAGTTGTAATATGCCATGATTAAGCATTTCAACATTTTGGCAGCGTTTAAAAGAAGATTGAGAGTGTTTATTATGCTTTTTTCACGGCCGGCCGTACCGTGTGGCACACTCGCCAATCGCCGGCCAATGGAGTTGGAATGAGAACGGGACTGTCGTCGTCAGCTCAATGCGCAACCTGAGTCATGTCAGGACCTCAAGCGGCAACGGCTGGAGCTCCAATCCGGTCCGACCTCAGCCGCATAAGATCCTTGCCTGCAAGACGGGCCTCGACGCAGGGCGCTTGGATCCCTTGAGGGCGAGGGAAGTCAGCTACCGGTGCATCCCATTTGATATTGATGGAGCAGACAGAAAGATCCGTTTGAAGTAAATACCTTGTAAATATAAAGCTTTTATATCAATGGCTGCATCGATTGAGTAATCAAGGGACAATATTATTGAAAAGTGCAACACTGCACTGTATATATGCGCATACAGTTATTTCAAAATAAAAGTGTATAATGACCCACTCCAGTATAAACTTTTTCAGATTGTTCTTTGCTAATTGCTCATTTTGCTGTTAATGAGACGTTTACTCTATGTTCTTAGATAAATTAACCCTTTATTAAGTACATGGCTATGTTCTAGAACGAATCGGCTGTCTATTGGAGTTTACAAATTACAATTCCTTCTAAACCTCCGCTCCCAGACTTCTAATCACTTTGTCAGACGGAGACAGATTCAGCGCAAAGGAAAGTAGAGCCGATTAAACTAAATCCTACATATAATAATTGAAGAAGTCGTTAAGGACAAGAAAGGAGCGAAATCACAGATATGGGAAAACAAACTTCTAAAAGATGTTTGATCTTAGAAAAGCTTCACTTCCTAGCCGTCTACTTCTCTGACATTCTACCACTTCTCCACTTCTCTTCCGACTACTCTTCTGCTGCCTGCCCTGCCCACTTCTCAGTCATCTATACGTGCGGCACGCCCACTTCTTTGTCGTCCGCCCACTTGAATTCACTCTTAGATTATTGGGGAAACTTACCTGAAAAGAATGGGCACAATATTAATTTAATGACCAGATATGTAGCATTCAAACTAAAATTTCTTGCTCGATTTGCTATGATACGGGAAAATCCGAAGACATTTCAAGAAGAAAGCCTGTAACTCATATTCCAGTCAAGGAAATGTGAACAGTGGTCAAAAGTGACCAAAAAGAAACTCAAATAGAAACTCCTTGTACGGATAATACCGACAGCAACTAATCGCACCTTGTAACATATATTTTATAATTTTTTACTAAACTCTTATGCGTAGCTTTCAGCGGCTCTTTTACGCAATTTACTGACATTATGACTTAAAGAAACAACAGGTAAAATTAGTGAGGAGGAGAAGTACAAAAGGAGAGTGCATGAAAATGGAATGAATGAAAGACGGAAGATGCCATTCGACAGTTTCAATCACCTTTGAGTAAAAGGAAAATTCACAATCTTGGTTTTAAAAGGAACACTACACGCGTACCCAAGAAGGTGGCATATTAAAATACACCAAATTCTGCCCTGAGACAGGGTTGCCATTTCCGGAAATGACACCAAATTTGTCTGATAGTATATCTAAACTATGCTTTGAAATGAGTCAAACTGGCAACCCTGCAGGCTCCACAGACTGAGAGCTACGTATGAATCCAATATTCCAAGAATATCATCGAAATGTTGCTCAGCGTGAAGAATGCAAAGGTATTTGGGTGTTGAAAGTGAGCGTATAGTACGTTTGTACCAAACTAGGTACAATTAGTACAAGTATAGAATAGCCGCCAGTAGTTTTTGGCAAGAAATCCAAGAAAATCCAAGACCGGTGTCCGGTTTTTAAAACGTTTACATCTGTCCTAGGTTATATCCAGGGTTAAATAATTCTGCCTGGGTAGCCCGAGTGTATCTGACCTAGATTCCGTCCTAGCACAAACATATTTTTTTGAAAAAACCGGACACTGCTTTTGTATCTCCAAGCCTGTTCCATAAATGCTCAAATCCACTCCTTTCTTCACTTACCATTGTGGAGGTCGTTAGGTTTCCTTCTCGTATTGATGTGGAACTGGAGCTCGGTCAGGTGCGCGGTTGGCGTGGCGCGCGAGATAAGTAACCGTTTAAAGCACTTTAGTCTCGGTGTCCTTGTCCTTGTCCTTGTCCTTGTTCTTCTTCCGCTTCTTGAGCGAGCGAGCGCGGACACACAACAGAGAGAGCTAGCGAGGCTCGCACACGAGACACGGGAGTAGAGGACTTGTTAACGGCAACTTCACTGGGAACGCGCACGTGAGCCTTTCACACTGCACGCGCGTTTTATGTCTTGAAGACGTCTTTGCTTTTGTCCTTGATGTGTCCTTGACTTCGGAGACCTGGCCTGAAAAGGCGGACAGGTAAAGATTGTCTATGAAAAAAATCAACAAGTCTTCCCTAATAACGGCGACGTGATGGTCGAGTTGGACACGGAGAAGATGGGGAAGGGCGTTTTCACCGGGGAGAAAGCTTTGGCTGGACTGAGTTTTTCAACGTTTTCTGTCAGCTGACGTCCGCCTATCGCAGTGCTGGCCAAGTGCGGCCTGGCCATTGAAGTAAAAGGGAGAAGCGGGAGGAGAGACGAACAACTCGATGGGTTTGCAGCAGAGAGCTGAGAGCTGAGAAAACTACGGACGGAACTTTAAACTTAATATCACGCAACCTCCGGAAATGAGAACATAATGAAAATGATCGAGCGCTCACAGAATTTTGAATTAATAGTTTAATTATTATTAATAATATATAAAAAGGACAGTGTTAACCCATCCGTTAGTTAGATTACTACCATACTATTTCAGATAGTCTCCATCCGGCAACTACGAAATCTACTACTATATTTTTCATTTGAGATAGTATGATTAGTATCCTCATATTCATTCAAGAAATTCATTTATCTCTCCTAATGGCGGCTAATGAACGCACATAGTTCTTACTACAGCAATCGTTGGAACATAACATATCAGTTCTTGTATTGCCGCAATCAAATACAATGTGCTAGTAAAAAGTGACCGAGTCGCACGTATTCAATATTTAGTCGGATATAACTAAAAAGTTCCACTAAATGCAAACGGGTTAAATACGTCAGATTAAGAAATTATTTCATTTGTTCTTTCTTACTCCCAAGTTTCTATGAAAAGTTTTTTTCTTTCTATCATTGAATTTCCTCCGTCTAATTTGTACTTAAGTCATATTAACTAACTCTTTTATAGCCCTTTAATATTAACTAGTCAGGTCTAAACTGCGCTAATACGAGCTTGTATTAATATCCTTTGCGTTGCAGAGGGAAAAAGGAAAATGGAGAACCGGATATCACATTGGATGCAGTGTTGCCGGAGCCCCGGACGCCCTCAGGCTCGCTGGACGCAATCACTCCAGCAATGGCAGAGCATCTACATCTGGCATTCTAACCTTATGACTACTTTGCAAAATATATAATACCTTAAAATTTTAGCATTTCGTTTATATTGTCTGCTCAGTTAAGTCGGATAATATGCCAAGAAAAGTGCCTGTAAAAAATTAGAGTATCTGATTGCCTTTCTTCCTGTTACGGGCCTTTCCATTGCTTGACGGTATTGACCCGGTCGTGACCCGGTTCAAGTTCTCCCATTACATTGTAGGGGTTCTCGTTGTCTTGCATTGGAAGCAGCCTCGGCTTCTCCCGCCAATGAAAGGGAAATTTAATCATATGAAGGTATAACACTATTTTAAAGTGAAAATAAATTGTTCGTGCACCATATTACAGTTTTATGCATTCGTGCAGGCGCCAGCTGTATTCTTGAATGAAACATATAAGGAGACAGCTAACAATTATTTACGGAAATTAGTTGGTATAATGGCTTAAAGTGATGCGAAACAGTGCAGTGGATTCCGTCACTAGCATCATGGTCACCAACAACAGAAGGTTTATACGAGTATGTTATTTCCCGAGAGGCTATTTGGCGTAGGTGCTCATAGGCGAGTATATTTTTAAGAAGGTGCTTATTGGCGAGTGAACTTTTAAAAAAGGTGATCATTGGCGAAATATGCTACAAGCAAGTGGTAACTGTTATTTTTATTTGACCCAACTGTACAAGCAGAAGATCAAGATTTTTTTTGTGTTTCGGCAATGACAATGCTTAAATAAGAAGTATTTTACAAACGTTTTAACAGGGTAGCCGTATAGACAGTTGTAATTATGGTAATCGGTGCTCTCCCAAATTCTACAGCCGCTGTGTGCATCCCAAGTTTTTTTGGGTAGTGTGGCCGAATCCTTATTTAAGCATCCGGGATCAGCAGAGACAAACAACACGGATTCAATATAATCCATATTGTAGATCAATGAATTTGCCATGTCTTCTGCGACAATATATTGGCTTCCTGCCCTGATTTGCCACTGAATATGAGTGCTGTGCAACCTATTGGCAATATTGCAAAAAGTGTCTATGTCGTGTGGAGACGCAATAAAGAGAATCGCAGTGACTTCAGTTAGAACACACAATGTCATAGAAAATATATATAGTATTCTAAGGATTCTTACTGAGCATGTGACTGAGATATATAATTCGAGGTTCATTGCAATGATCTTGCAATCTATGTATAAGCCTTAACGGTTTAACCCCCATCTACACTTTAATTTTGTGTGATCGCCTTCTATTTACCTCGCCAAAGAGCACCTTTTCACCGTTTCGTGAGGCAAAGAAGTTAGAATACAAATATAATATATTAATGGTTTAGAAGACTCATTTGACGCGATTTTAGGCTGTTAAAGTGCTATATATCGAATAAGTCCATAATTACTCGCCAATGAACACCTTCGCCTTGTAGCCTCTCGGGATGTAACATTCAGACACAACATGTTCATGATGGCATCAAACAGCTTCATGATCACCGCTGTACTCGTCGCCACCAACACTCATCCAAAATGTGCGGTTGACAATGTGAGCTAGTGAGTCTGGAAGTTGTTAGATATGCAGCAAACTGGAGCTGTTGCCATGGCTAAATTGTGTAATATTGCCTCAGCCAAGTCCTTTGACCGTGGTCAAGTCGCCGCGGAGAGCTGTGACCGCGGGCGAGATCTGTCGTACGTCAAGATCTGTCGCCGACCAAGAGCTGTCACGGCGTATGGACAGGAGCTGTCACGCGTGCGTGGTCAGAAGCTGTCACGGCGCGCGTGGTCAGGAGCTGTCACGCGCGTGGTCAGGAGCTGTCACGCGCGTGGTCAGAAGCTGTCACGGCGCGCGTGGTCAGAAGCTGTCACGGCGCGCGTGGTCAGGAGCCGTGACCACATTTTTTTCTTGGTTGATTAATGTCATGAAAAGGATTACAGCAATTACTTTCATTAATAAATAATTTTTTTGCAGTAATGCAATTTGTATGCAAAACGATTATTATAATTATTATGTTACTTTCCGGCAATCCATTGTCCTTTTTCTCTGGAACCAAGGGGTAAATCTTGTCTGGAACGCAAAGAATATTTTGCACTGGTTTGTATTAGCTATATAAAGAAAGTTAGTATTAGGTGCTGAAAAGTAGAGATGTGCGGATACCCGGATTCGGATATTTTTAAATCAAGTTGCATACAGCGTATTTCCTACTCCATTTTCCCCTCCATGTCACGATCTCGTGATCTGCCTGGTGCAGTGCGAGCGGAGTTCTGAGGACGGAATGCCAATTCTTTATATGAAGCATTATATAACATTCTTAAATTAGCAATATATCGTAAATGCAAATTATCTTAACTATTCATTGAAAATTAATTAAAAGTACAACTGCTTAAGTTTATTTGTTTACCAGCAATGTCTTTGCATTAAAAACATTCACTTAATGTATTTACACACTTTCTTTATGGTTCCTTTGGAAATTAATACCACAGAGCCACAACTCTTATTAATTTTGCTGTAGAGTTGTGCATTTGTTGCTATTAGTCCCAATAGTACCACATAAAAACAATGTAATTGAAAATTAGAATGTATTTGGTCCTACATACTGAAGTCTACAGCTTCAATACATTTACCAGCCATGTCTTTGCATTAAAACATTCTTTCTTTCTTTCTTTATTAGCCTTCGGGGTTACACCACAATATGTCAACGTAGACATTTATATCAGGCTGCTCC
>LR142528.1:0-10361 GCA_900659605.1 Tisbe holothuriae
GGACACAAAATTGCCCAGGGTGACGAGCGTGGTCGACTCCTTGGTGGTGACCACGTTGCTCACGTAGTAGATGTAGATGCGGCGGGGGAGGGAGGAGTTGAGGCCGAGGTGGACGACGGCGTTGTAGGGGTTGTATTGGCTGGTGTCAATGGGGTAGAGGGTGCGCTTGCAAGGGACTGAAGAGAAAATAAGTGTAATTTAGTACCCGTTCTGAGGACTTTTTCAGGTAATAAGGGGGTTTCGTGCCTATATATATTACTTACGTGGACATGTTATCGTAATATTCTCAATAATAATATCATCAATATCGTCCGTTTCTGCTTTGGACTGCTCTTGTGTGCATACTTTGCTCTGATTGTAGAGTCCAATACTGCTCTGATACCAGGGAGTCTGACAATCTGAATGGATAGAAGCATCCTTAGTCTTACGGACGTAGGACTTCATGCAATCTGAGAAAAGAACTATATATATGAAGAGTGTCATCCTATTATGCATAAAAATACCCAGTTGTTCCATAACCGTCCACTCTTTACAATCCAACGTGTTAATCTCCACAGTCTTGCTAATCCTGACGTCCGCAGTCGCTATTCCCGAGTTGAACTCGATCTCCTTGGGCTTTATCATCGGCCACCAGTCCAGATGCATCCAGAACTCCTCGCCGGGGTCGTGCAAGTACAGGTGGAGGGTGACGCCAGGGCGGGGGTGGAGGAAGAAGCTTTGGATGGGCTTCACCTAATAATATAAACAGTACAATCCTCTGTTTTGACATTTAAACAAGTTGTACATAATTTACACTGAATCAAGGATTTTTCCTACCTTGCCATTAATGATGAACGTAAAACACTGTCCTTTGTATTTTGTGTACATTATTTCAACCAGGTGCAATCTTGCACCCTCTGGGATTGTTGGCTCAGCTATAAACAACTCCTCATAAGACACCACACTATCAAGGTATTCATTTAGGTCATTGTTCCAGTCTTGGTTCTTGAATCCGGATTCGTTACACACTGTCGCAGAATATCAAAGAAAGAGAAGATACTCATAAAGAAAATCAGTTGGCATTTTATGTCTTCTGGAGCAATAAAGAGACCCCTTGGAAACACAAATGTGTCGAAAGCTTTTAAATTGTTTTTTAAAATACCTAATTAACCTAATTTACTGGAAGGATATAAGCCAAGGCCTACACTTTTTTCTAAAGTTTCTTTTCTCTCTATGGTCTCTCCTGTGATATAAGGCAGCTCCAACCCTTCCGAGTGGGACTCCAACGTGCTTGTGACCGTCGTCTTGCCCGCCTGGAACTGGCTGAGGGTGAAGTAGCTGACGATTAGGAATCCGGTAAGGCAGCCAAGGTAACAGAGGAGACGGAGAAGTTGAATGGAAGTGTTTATGTTAGACATGTTATGAAAACTGGGTGCTGTTTTGAGGTGTATAAATGCTGCTGGACCCGCCCTAGTTATAATGTGTACATAGTGTATTATGCAAGAAGAAATAGCTTGTTTACTTTGCATTGCATGATGACTATCTTTGGCAAAAACTAGATTGCTTGTCTACTAAATTTTAATTCAGTCCCATTATTAACTCCATAAAACTAGCGTACATACATCAACTTTTCATAAAACCAGCATAATTCATATTAATGTGTTGTTAAGTACTAATGTTCGAAGAAAATGCATAAATTGCTCATGCACTCGAATGTACAAAACCATCAGAGAGAAATATATTCTTGGAGATGTCAGGGAATCCTCTACATGTACTGCTCTCCCATGGCCATGTCCAATCCCCAAATTGGCATATACCCGGTACATATCAGAACTAAATATCTACAAACTACGTATATAGAGTGACTTTAATCAGAACTATTTGACGATAAACTTAGAGCAATATGTTTCCTTATTTCTCTCACTATGAAAACATTGCTTATTTCAAAAATAAATATATATTTATTTTCACTGTAAAATTCTTGCTTTCTTAATACCTGTCTATGGCTGTACATTCACATGTCTGTAAACTGCCACACTTCACTTTTGCCTTAAGCTTTTTTTTAGATTTACAGTCGAACGGCCCACCTTTCGTGTATATTGTGATAAGGGTCTTTATGAAAAAAGTAGTTACTGAATTGTTCCAAAACAACTCTAGTAAATAATAATACTGAAATATATTATGGATTAGTATTATAATACCGTATACTACTCTATTAGCTATTCACTTCTACTTGGCAATGACGGACATCTACATGTACCTTGATCCTAAAGGGGAAAACAGCCCAATCAAAACAATAGCAGTAGCAATGAAGAACACAGACACGGTGCTTATGCTCAGGACCAAGATTGCTAAAATAGACGAGGTATCATTTGAAATACCTTCCCATTTATGTCCACGTTATAAACAGTAAGATGCACAAGATTGCAAGACAATCAAATTAATAATTGAGAAGTTAGACCCACCACAGTTTTATCTGACCTGTCTATATATTTCCAGATCCATCCTATTCACAAGGTCGCCCTTGAGCATAATAATGAGAAGCTTCTCGATGATTGCAAAACACTTAAAGATTGCGGGATTGAAATTGGGGATAGACTTGTCTGCGAAGTATTACCAGATAGTGAATTATAACAGCTTATGACATTAATAAAGTTGTCATGGTAGTTTATAATATTTAATCTTTATCATGGTAAAGAGTACGTAAACGAGTATGTAAAACAGGCTAACTGGGATGGATGCTTCAAAAAAATCATATGCGGCATAACGTTACATATTTTGGGTTAAAATATTGGAAGAAATATTCATTCTTGTCCTTGAAATTAATCAATATGACTTGCTAGCTAAAACAAGACACCTTGCCAGGTATTATTTCTGTGAAAAAGTTATAAAATGTAATAGAGAAATATTTTTCTGAAAGCAGATAGGCGCACTCTGAATCTGAATTCGACAATTATAGTACATATGATTGCTTTCTTTACACATGAAATGGGTGGAATAGGCCGTGAAGTCTTGGCAACAATATTTTTGCAGGCTGACCGATGTTCATTTTAGGAACACAACATTTTCATGGACAGTTTACAGGGAACAGGGAACAACCAACCACTAAAGGTAAATAAACTTTTTTATTTCATATTAATTCATTGTGATAGTGTGTGTACTATTTGTTTTGCATTCATACATGAACACGGAACAAAACCTTGGGGCAGAGGGACCCCAAAAAATTCTGAAAAACCGGGGTGTCACCCAAAAACGGTCCTATATTAGGGGTGATTGTCCCAAAAATTTCCTCTACATTAGGGGTGCTCCCCCCTTTACTTTGTTCATGTATGATTACATTGCCTTACAAAATTTGTAACATAATGCAAAGATTTAGGGGTGACTTGCAGCAAGATCATAATGTTATATTATAAAAATAAAAATATATACTATCTCATACCTTTATTAGATTTCACTTCTACATCGTAATGTCGGAAATAATCTCCCTTGAACTCGAACCTAAAGAGGAGAACGGCCTCATCAAAACAAAATCAATTACAATGAATGACACAGACACGGTGCTGCAGCTCAAGATCAAGATTGCAAACCAAAACGGGGTATGTATCTTTTTTATATCAAGGAGTATTAATTTTATATGCAGGCTGTACACAGAGGAAACTTTGGATCCAGAATCATTAAAAAGTTATACCAAGGATTACTAAACAAATAAGCTGAGCTTATTTGTTTAGTATTCCTTGGTTATATTTTTCCAGATTTCACCAATTCGCAAGGTCGCACTTGAGTATGACAATAAGAAGCTGAGCAATGAATACAAATCACTCAAAGATTATGGGATTGAAGACGAAGATACGATTGTTGTCAATGTACTCCCTAATAGTGCTTTATAAATTAATTAAAAATGATGGAATTCATTATGTTAAGTTGATGTAGAATTATTTAATGTAAAGGATCCAGTGCAATGTTCTGTATTGACATAGTATTGGAAATGATATCAGTATTATCAGGCGGTTTTTTCCTGTCACTTTGCACCTTGGAAACAAAATATGCTCGCATTCACATTGCACATTGGCTAAGTAACCTAATTTACTGGATCCATAAGCTTGGTCTTCTATAGCTTCCTCTTATATAGGGTCTCTCTTGTGATTGCAACTCCATCCCAACGTGCTGGCGACCGTAGATTTGCCGGCCCGGAATGGGCTGCCGCGGCAGTAAGTAATTAAATTTGCCCAACTTGGTAGATGGGAAATTTACTACATGTTAAATTTAAAGGGAAACCTTTCTCACTTCCACCAAAAATACTAATTCGGATTGGTTTGTTTGAACGTACTATGCATACAATATTCTGTATTGATATGGAATTAGTACTTTTCAATTTGTTTAATTGAATATGTTATTAAATTAATGTTGGGGTTCACAGAGACTCCGTAACCAAGGACAGATCAGAATAATAATTATTTTCGGGAAAATCAATGATTGAGCAAAATCAATTATGGCTTGCCACGTATATTAATCAATATCTGTCACTATCAAATATGATTTGATCTAGAACCCCAAGCTCCTTTTCATGTAGAACAATGTGCAAAAAAAATATTTTAGTAATTTGGGCTCAATCAGCTTTATACATTTTGTAGAATTGACAACAGCCAATCACTGCACTGTAGGTGGTAACCGTAATAAATATATAGTTCTATAGTTAGTACTAGTCTAGTAGTGTGACGCATGTAAAAGAATAAAATTGTTCCAAAAATAAGTTAACAATCAATTATTTGTATTTTAGCTCTTCACCATGCATCAGATCATCCTGAAACTGCTGCCCAAAGAGAGAATCAGGGAATCACTGCAATCACATTGACGTAAACGGTATTAATAGAAACAAGATAATAATAGTCAGTACAGAACAGTATGTTAGGTTATTTTATAATATCAAATGGCATGTCAATTTCTAACGTACACGTTCACTTAATTACTACATATTTGACCATGTCCATTTTAGGACATATTTTATGCCTACCGGCAATAATATTATTTTAGTAACTTGGTTACAGACAGTTTCAGAATTTATAAAAAGCAAGTTTTATAACTTGGATTCATTCAGCAACAGAATTGACAACAGCTTATAGCTCTCCACCATGCCAGAGATCACCGTGAAATTCCACCCCAAAGAAAGACCTTGTCTCATCACAACAGACTCAATGAAAATCAATGACTCAGCCACAGTGCGCGATCTCCGGATCCAGCTTGCTAAACAAAACATTAGAGGTGTCAATTCATTTCCGGAAATGAAAATTTTCGGAAACGGAAATGAGGACCCTCATTTCCGGAAATTCCGGAATTCCGAAGTACAGTAGAATTTTACTACATAAATAGGGCATTTTTCGCATTAACTTGCTAAAATTAAACATATTTTTAAACAAAATTTCGAGGTGTATTTCAAAATCTTTTAGTAAGTGCAAAAACAGTTTTGAGCAACTCAATACAGCTTTTTGAGTGTTCTGAATTCAATATATTAATATGCAACAGCCTTGTTTGTCATCTCTGGTATAAAGACACAAACATTTAATGTACAATAAAAACAGGGAAAAGCTAGTTGGCCCAGATTATATGAGAAAACCTCTTAAAATGTGTGCAGTACACCAACTAAGTGGGCCATTATTTGCTTTGGTAATAGTAAATAAATTTAAATTTAAGACAATCCAATAAAAAATAACACATTCAAAATCATGGGTGCAATATATAATTATTAAAATATATGAATATACTCTAACACTTTTTGGTAGGAGTGTGTATCTTCTTTAGGATGTCTAAAACATCATAAGAGAACAAAATATGTTGACCCTACATGAAGTATGTTTAGTGAATTTAAGAAACTTTCTTGATTTATGTAGTCAAACCTTTATGTAGTACGGAATTCCGGAAATGACAATTTCATTTCCGGAAACGGTTTGGGGATCTCATTTCCGGAATTCCGGAATTCCGGAATTCCGGAATTCCGAGTTACACCCCTACAAAACATGGTAGGAATCATAAAATTATATGTACACGATGCATTGTGCAAATGCACAATGAGCAAAATTGAAATTTTTCTTGATATCAAGTCTGAGTTAACTAATAAAACGCATATTACATGCACATTTACGGTTGTGGGTCGTATATATATCATCCGATTTTATACGTATGTATATATTCAAGAATCAAAATGCACAAAATTATTATTATTAGAATGTGATCACAGATGAATATCGTGTTTTTATTTCCAGATGGCTGCCAGAAAAGTCGTACTTGAATATAACAATGCGATTCTTGAAGATGAAAAAAACAATCAAGTCTTGCGGGATCAAGTCCGGGGACACCCTCGTTTGCTCCAACCTTTGGGAAAAGAGTGTTGCACAACCACGCCGCCGTTGAGGTCGAGCAGATGCTGCAGAGCTGTCCAGATGAACTGAACGGGAATGTTGTTTTATTACACTCATGATAGTATTTGAATAAAGAACTTCTTGAAGAAAAACTTTAAGTAGCATTAAAGTGTCTTTTTTCCTTTTACAGTGACACACTTATATTATATGCATATGATACGTTTATATAACCCATCCCGGTAATAATGTTTTCATATACTGTTTTTGAACATATATCTTTAATGCAAAATTTGAGGGCCAAGTTGTACATGGCTTTGTTACTAAGAACTTTAAAAACCTTCCTCACCCTGTTTATAAATCTAAAGGGTGGATTCGGATTTTACGTTTTTTCCCTCATTTCCTTATGTATGTGTCTCTGTATTCTTAATAATGACGCAATGGTAAGTTCTTAGAAACATTGTGTAGAAATTTTAATGTAAACATGTAAGTTCTTAGAAACATTGTGTAGAAATTTTAATGTAAACATTAAGTGACTTTGTTTGCAATTTTAACTCCTCTTGCAAAGTACTCTTTTGATTAATCGTTCTCAAATTCGGATAAATGCATAACATGTTTAAAGGTCTGTTGAATAAGAGGGGAAGCCCGTGGGACGTATTGCTCAAATTAAGTCTCAGATGTGTGAGAAGTTTGCTGTTTTTAGGATTTAAATTGGCTGCATTATGGTCCGATACGCAATCGCATGTACATAGAAGTACAAATCGAATATACGTTTAAGTGCAGCACGCGTGTACGTATATTTAACCCGACTATTTGCTCGGATTTGATAAAATAAAGGCCGTGCTGTTTTATCTAGTAATAAACGAAATAAATAATTGCACCTGTACGTATATAGAATGGTAAATGTAATCTTTTTTTTGCGCCACCTTAACCTGTAGATGGCGCTGCAGGTCATAATATCCAATAAATGGATTTCATTACTAAGATTTCACGACCTACAGCGCCATCGAGCGGTAAAGGTGGCGCAAAACAAAGAGATTACAGTTCTCATTACAGTGATTGAGAATATTCGTCTTTAATGGGAAAATGATTTATTTTGCATGTTCTTCTTTGTATTCTTTTCACACAATGAACGGCAAACAAGCTACATGAGAAAGTTACTAATTTAAACTCCTCCTTGAATTTAGTTACTTTAAAAATGGAACTATGCAAGACGTGCAGATTAGTATATTTATTGACGTTATTAACATTGGCACTGAATTTGGGCGTCTTATGGCATAATGCACAAGCAAGTGAGTTAATTATAGTGAATTTGGAATTGACTATGATCATATATATTAATTGTATTAATTCCAATCCATTTTTTGGTCTGTAAAAATGAGTAGAGATACTTGCGAGAACCTGTCATATTAACCGTGTTAAAATGTTAAGAACCTGAACAAGTCAACTTCTTACTTACTTATATTTATAATGGAGACCTTCCGTTTTTGACTCCTCGACAGCTTTAAAATTGCATTAAAACTGCATTAAATTTCTATTTACCGAAATGTATAATATCCAATCACTAAACCTCTTATTTCCGTTGCATGTAAACATTCTGGTGATGTCCGTGTCATGAAGAAAAAAGGAAAATTCCCCGAAAAAAGAAAAATTCCCTGAAACCGGCAAAAGTATAATGAAAATAGTCAGGGACTGGAAGCTAAAAGAGTCACTTGCATAATATAAGGAACTTATTGTTACACTTTAAATCTGATTCAAATATTGTACTTTAATCTTTTCAGGGAATTTTCCTTTTTTGAGGGATTTCTTCTTTATTTTGATCTCGCGGAGGGCATCAAACAGCAAAAAACTTGTTTTGAATGCTAAGGTTTCGTGATATTTTTACCCTAACTTCCGATATATTTTCTAGCCGAAAAGAGTAACCTAACGATTAACTAATAAAGGAAGGCCCCCATAGTAACATCAGTCTTGTTTGCATTTAGTGTCCGCCTCGTGTCCGAATGATCTCACCCTCACAATTCCTGCCTTCCATGACATCAAATCAGATGGAAATGCTTGGATGTAAGTTATAAAAACTACTACTAAAATTATCCAATATGTTAACAATGAAACCTATACCAGGTTTACTTCCGTCTATTCAAAGAAATGGTCAGAAGCCTCGGGAATTTGTTCTTCGGATAACTATTTAGCCATTGTTAACACTACAGAAAGTGCTGCTGTCATGCTGAGTGAGCTGCAACAGAGAGAGGGTATACAATTCTAATATGTCGGTTTTGGTTACAATTATCAATAAATATATGTTTTCTACTGAAGGTGAGCAATTCTGGATTGATGCCACTCGGCCTTCCGTAATTTCAACAATACCGGTTTGGGGAAATGGGCAAGAAGTGGACTTGTCATTGTTTGGTGGTAGCATGACTGTGGATATGGTATGACCATAAATACTAATAGATTACTACTGAAGGTTATTTCACAATTTCAATTGACTTAAGGCAGATAGACAAAAATATTCATGCAACATACTATATAATTTCTAATTGAAGCACCCTGTACACGTATCTCAGAACATAATCAACATATTACGGTTAATATTGATATATCTAAAAGGTCCCAAGTGGAGGGGATTGCATCAGTGCCGGTTATGATGCAGGTGTTTACAAGCTAACAAACTCTGTGGCCTGCTCCGTCTCAATGCATCTCGTATGCAGATTTGATTGCTTTGGTTGGTATTATAAAATAATAAGCAACAAATACTACAAATGGACGTTCTTCTAGAACCTACAAAAGCTACAAGTTCTTGCAGCTCTTTGCCGGATCCGGTGCCCCATTCTGTTACAAGATACCTGTTTGACATCACGTTGCCTGTGCTAGAAAATGCTACAACAAGGTAACATTGCGTTTGCTTTGCCAATATTTGATGTTAGCATTAAGAAATACTTGGTACTGTATATTGGCATAACGCCATGCTCAAACAATGGTCAGAGAACTTCAATGCAAGCTGCGAGTTCCGGCAGACCAAGAACTGGACGACCGAGCCCTGTAAATTACTGACGAAACTGCTATACTCCTTGCCAAGGGAGGTGGGCGGACGTCTGATTCAGCTCGTGACGGGCTTTAACTCCTTCGGCTACCACCAGCACCATCTGGACCCGGAATCGCCTCTGGGCTGCAGACTGTGCGGGGCGGAAACGGAGGACACTGAGCACATTGTCACGGAGTGCACAGAGCTTGCGGACATCAGGAAATCCTCAGGAATACTAAAAGCATGGCGCCGACCAGGGGAGGACGCCAAGACCAAACATGATGGCATGGTAAAATTCATCAGCAATGACCGCGTCACCAAACTACTTGAAGACAAGTGAAGGAAGTGCGGACAAACAAGGAAGAACGGATTGCATATCACACCTTGCCAATTTAAATGTATACCACAGCTGTAGGAACTGCGAAATTAATTGTACTATTAAACGCATAAGTTCTAAATAAACAAACAAACAAACAAAGTACTAATATATCATGTTGATGAAAGCAAATCATTTAAAATTCTACATTTCTTGTCTAGTATATGAAAGACTCTAGAAAATATAGCAATGACAAACTTTGTGATAATCGTATTTCCTTGCCGATTTCTAATTGTATGTATGTATCTATACTTGTCGAATCGTAACATCACATCATAGCAAAAGACCATTAGGTCACCCCATAGAAAATGCTAGACCAGACCAACAAAAGCAATTATAGAGGGGATTAAAGGACGACCTTGGTCCTCCCCTCAAGAGGGTCCAAAAGACCCCTCTTTCTCTTTCTCAAGGACAGACATAAAATGCGCAGTTAGAACGCGCACGCTTTTGGGTGACTCATCCAGCTGAGGTCTGAGCTATTGCACTAAGTGGCTTTGCGCCACTATTATGAGGGCCCGTCTTGGTTTGACCAATAGCAAGCCAGTCCTGAGACGAGAGCCCGTCTAGCCTAAGCAGGAAGGAGCCTCTCCTATAAAAGGCGCTGTTCGGGCACTTGCCTTCACCTTCTACTTCA
>LR142529.1:0-10356 GCA_900659605.1 Tisbe holothuriae
TACACCATATGTTATCCTAGCAAAGAAAAGCCCGTAGTAAATGAGGAGTTTGTTTTCCTCATTTAGTATGTTTCTTAGTTTGTTTAGATAGTAGACTATGGGCTTGACTTTCTTTATGGTCATTTCAGCCTGCTTCTGCCAAGATAGTTTATTGTCTATCCAAATGCCTAGGAGCTTGAATTCTTGTACAACCTCTATTTTACAATTATCTATTAAAATATCTCCCGGGTTTGAGTTATAATGCATGATACGAGTTTTTCCCGCGTTTACTGTTAGCCTGTGGTCTTTAAACCATTGTAATACTTTGGGTAAATATGTGTCTATGTTCTCTCTCAATTTGGCGTCTGTTTTTGCTTTAAATAAAAGTGTTGTATCATCTGCATAGCTGAAGTTCATGTTTTTAGGGACAACTGTTTGCAAACTGTTAACATATATTAAAAAGATTAGAGGCCCAAGAACTGTGCCTTGGGGCGTCCCTATATCTATTGGCAATAAACTGGAAGTTGTTCCATTAATGTCGACATACTGTTTCCTATTATTTAAATAATTTTTAAACCATAAACGTTCCATAGGTCCAAATCCTAGCTTCTCTATAATTCCTTCATAAATTTCATGCGAAAGGCAATCAAATGCTTTACTTAGGTCAATAAATATTGCTGACATTTTCATTTTCTCTGCTTTGTTCTTACAAATGTCTTGAACTAGGTCATACAAAAGGTGATTTATCTGCATTTTTGAGCGAAAGCCATATTGTTTTGTTGCTAAGATTTTATTATCTTCTAGGTAAGCTCGGGTTTGATTTGCTACCACTCTCTCTAAAATCTTGCTCAGACAAGGCGATAATGCGACGGGACGATAATTATTCATGTCTTCTTTGCATTTGGCCTTGTACAAAGGGCATATACGACATATCTTGAACATGTTAGGGTATTGTCCGGTAGTTAAAGAAATGTTTATTATCCGAGTGAGACAGGGGGCTAATATATATGAGAATTTCTTTAATAGGTTGTTGCTAAGTGTGTCCCAACCTGTGGATCTCTTTGAGCTTAGGTTCCCTATTAGACCTTGAACATAACTAACTGAAACTTGTTTAAACTTGAAAGATGTATTAGCTTTGTTTATGTACTTACTCCAGTTGTTGTTATGTTGAAAATTCCGACTATATGTTGTTGCCACCGTTGCAAAGAAGTGATTAAAGTGATTGGCTTTTTCGGCGTCTGTTTGAACTGACTGGCCATTAATTGTCAATTTCTCTATATTCTGATCCGACCTTTTACGATTTAAAACCTCATTAATCATTCGCCACTGGAGCCTAATATTATTTCCTGCGTCAGCTATTCTCTTTTTAGTTCGAATGTTAATGGCCGCCTTCCTCAATGAAGCATAGACTTTGCTATAATTTTTATATGTCAGTAGATAACGCGATTTGCTGTCTGTTTTGCAGTTTTTCCATTTTAAAAACAGACGATATTTATGACGACTGCTAGTCTGAAATCCAAGGGTGAACCAGGGGGGCTTTATATTTCCAGGTTTAATAGTTTTTTCGATGATAGGACATGCCTCCTGTATACACCTATTTGTTCTTAACTGCAAGTTGTCTACCATAAAATTTACATCATTGGAATACATCAGATCTAGCTGGCTTTCCTTACAGAGTAACGCCTCTGCTTTGGCAATATTGGCATCACTTAAATCTCTGTATTTAATAACCTGACTTGCATTACGTTTAACTTTGCATTTTAAGTCTATATAAATCAAATAATGGTCTGAAATTGCAGAAATTAGAATTTTTGCCTCCATTTCAATTTGGTCAGATACATAGAAGTTGTCAATACATGAAGCCGATGTTTCCCCTGATTTATTTGTTGTTATTCTCGTCGGCTGAATTATCTGAGGGAGAAGCATGCATGATTCCAATTCCGATACAAAATCATAAACATAATCATAATCATTAATTTTAAAAGTATCAATGTTTGTGTCACCAGAAAAAATGTACTGTGCGTAGGGATATTCTTTTTTTATGGCATGAATTATTCCAAGTAATTTTTGTAGTGATTGGTCCCTACATATAAATCCTAGATACATTGATACTAGAATAATATTTTTTTGGCCTTTTTGCTTAATAATGCAAGTACAGAGCTCGATTTCCTTTTCTATATTTAAAGAGAACTGGGGAAGGTTTTTTGCTGAAACGTCCGCTCGAGCCATGATGGCAGTTCCGCCGCCCCGTGACTTAGTTCGAAAAGTATGTGATATTAATTTCATATTATGTAAGGCGGGAGGTTCAAATTCCGTTTCCCAGGATTCCTGTATAGTTATTAAGTCACAATTTAATGTAGCATTTATCTCTTCGAGTTTAGTCCTATTTTTATAAAGGGATCGTATATTTATGGCTGCAATTCTGAATTGTGAATACCTAATGCAATCTTTTGTTACATATTGGCCCCCGGTCAGCGCAGGGACGTCATCTGGCAAGGTGTCGAATAGAGAGACGCATAGAACTTAGCATATTACTTAATCTATCTATGATAGAAAAGTAATGAGTATTTTTATAGTCCGTAGGACCGCGTGGCAAGCCACGTTTGAGACAACCCAACAGGGCGGGATTTTGGACGGTTTTAACACCGGTGGAATGATACTTATAGCATTATTCTTATAAGGATAATTGTTTGATTTAGTAATGTATTTCAGTACAGATAGGAACATAATATTATTTGAATTGCTACTTAATATATTAAAGGCACTCTCTATATTGTTTTATATATATTCATGATGTATCTATCTCTTCTTCTGTAATTATAATGTATTCTTCAGTTATTCATCTTACTCCCACTTTTAAGTTATTCATACATATATATAGTTGACTAAATTGATATATAGACTCCAGACAATGCCAATTATTATCATGATATCTGTCAGCATATTCATAACATTATTCACAAAGTACATTGACTTGTTAAAGTCAGCTGATGTTCTCTGGTTCCACGACCACCTCTCAAACGGGAGTTGTTGCGTCCGCTTCGTTGTCGCTGCTGCTGGAGATGTCGAGGTCTGGGCCCATGTGGGAGGAGAATGACGAGCTTTCTGTAATTAGAGACGACAGTTAGATCTTTAATAGGTTTATACCTATAGGAGAGATGTATTAATGTAATTAATGAGGATGATCTGTGGAAAGAAATTAGTAACGATAAAATAAATGTATTTTAAAGGGGATTGGATTTTGGATTTAGTAATGGTACTCATTATGGAATAGTTAATCAGAATTAATTATTATATTATTATTAGTTATCCCTTGTCCCTTTTATTATATATTTAAGACCTTTATAATGCTTAAGATGGCTGAGATCCTCGCCGAGACCCTTCTCAACCTGGTTAATTAACTTCTTCCAGTCGTCTTGGGGGACGCTCAGGGTTTGGGAAGGGATGACCTTTGTCTGACGGATAATCTTCTTCTGTTTCATCTGGAATGTTTGGAGTAATATGACTTCTTTTTCAAGCTTACAGACTTTGTCCTTGAGGGTCTTAAGTTCTTCTTCATCAATGCATTTGTCAGGGTTCTTTTTCTTAAGAAGCCGAAACGTTGTAATAATGAGTATTATATTAATGCTGAGTAGGGCAATCTGTCCCAGTTCCCAGTATTTAGATTCATGCACCTCCTCGCTATCTTCCATAGCCTTGTGCTCATCAATCAGTGTCTGTTGCTCATCGAGATCCTTCCTAATTTCTTCTGCATTCTGGTGAACAGTTGAGTTTACCCAATCAATATCTTCAGTCTTCTTCTCTAACTCCTCCTTCCATGTATTGTCTGGCCTAACTTCCCTGATCAGTGTACTATGCACCTTATTATTGTGCTTGACCGCTTTTCTGCTGATGAAGGACATTCTGCCGATGAAGATTGCCATTGACCTGAGCTCACACCCGCCGTCTAGCTCTAGAGTTCCCTGTGTAGGGAGAGTGATCTGTGATTGAGAGGAATCGTCACAAGCAATGATCGCAGAGAGCTCATGTTCAAGTTTGTATATGAAGAAGGATCTTGAGATGTCATAGATGTAGAAGTTCTCCTTTGAGATATGAATCATTCGAAGGTTGCAAATCAAGATCTCCTTGTCCAACATACATTTACTACGATCTTCACTCGTCATGTATCTCCAATTCCTGCCATCTGAATGCATCATGACAAATCTAGCTTCAGGGAAGACTTCACGAACGGTTTCATTAGTCTGTTTAATGGAGTAACTGTGACTATGGTCAACTAGAGGGACGATTGATTGGACAACCAGCTCTAGCCCATTTCTTCTGTATTTAACCATGTTCAACTGGTAGTACCGTTCAATCTCTTGAAGATGAAGAGGAGGACGAAGCTGTTGATGGTTCACAGTTACCTGCACAAGATATTCATGGAGTTCATCTACACTAACAAGATTGTGGCTCAATCTGCCAGCTTGTGCACACATCAGAATGTTCTCAAATCTGCTGATGCTGCTGTCTACTTCCTGTATTGCTGCTGACATAACAACCTCAAAATGGAGTACATCTTCAATATCATTTAGGTCATGATCTAGCTTGTTGGATTTCCGGACATTCTTGTCTAGCCTTGCAAAGTGCGCGTCATTCATGCGGAACTTTTTATCTTGGTTTTCCAGGGCAAGGGCAATGTCTTCATTGAACTTATGCATACTTTCAAGCTCCCTTTGGTCCGACTCCTCAAGCTTAGACAGCTTGGCAAGCTTATCTTCCATAACCTTCCTCTCTGAAGGACTCGATGTGCCAAACAGATCATGGAAAAGCTCCCCAGCGCCATCAAAATAGCTACGTCTCTGACGGATTAAGTTCTGCCCTTGTACATTATTATACAGACATTCTACGACCTTGAGTTTCCCGTCCAGAGTGTTGAGGATGTCAAACTTGACCCGGCTGAGGTGAGGGCTTCTGTTGATGGTGCTGTTTGCCATGTTGAGGAGGTTGACCTTCTCGCTGATTCTCTTCCTCATGAGTTTCAACCGCTGACCGATGTTCTGTAGCGAGATGGAGTCAACCCGCATTGCCAGGCCCTCAGTGATGTACGTCTTGACGTTCTCCTCGTCCCGCTGCGGGTCTGCCACTGCAAGCAGCAGCAGCAGGAGCAGGGTGGTGATCTTCAGGGGGGTCATTCTGTAACAAAATATATATTATTATTGGAGAATAAGTACCTTATTGATTAGAAAGCTCTAGGTTTAAAAGTTGACCAATCCATATTCGACACTTCCAGGTCATCCTCTCGGAAGGAGGTGCCAGCAAGTTCATTGGCAATGGTTGATGGGGAGAGTGGTGTTGCGTTGGCTCCACTTCCTGAGGCTGCTGGTGCCATTGTCTTCCTTCTTGCGCCGCCAGCCTTCTGCTTGGCCTTAAAGATCGGCTTGCCCTTCTTCTTTGCCACCAATCCCGATCCATCTTCAATCATCCTCTTGTACTTGTGGTAATCCTCTTCTCCCAGAGTGGTCCACTTGGCATTCTTGTCGTTCTTCTTCTTAATCCTCACAACGCAATGGAACCCATTTGGCTCCACTCTTGTAGTCATGTCAGGAAAGTGTGCTCTGTACTCAGTAGCAACGAATCCAGCTTTTTTAGCACGTTCAGAGAGGAATTCTGGCATATCGTTCTCTAACTGGATGTGCGCTGCACCTCTAACGTTTCTGAGTTTGCTGACATTCTGGAAGATCCTGTGCCTACCAACCGTGGAGATGAACCTGATCCTAATGCCAGGGGCCCTGTCCGAGTTTGGGTCTTGGTTGAATCTCTTGACACTCTCAATGGGGGTATCATCTGGATGCAGGCCCAAACTCTGGAACAGGAATGCTGCCAGCTGTGTGTACGTCTCATCAGGGTTCTCACGGCTGGTCCAGATCTGGCGGTTGTTGACCATCTTCTGGACGGGGTTCTTCGCCAGGGGCACGCCCTTCACGATCACGGATCTCGAGACCAACTCGCGCTGCATCGAGATCAAGTTGCGGGCAAGCTTGTCCATGTTGTCCATGTTGGTCTTGAAAAATTCGTGCTGTGAGTTGTTCACCTCCTGCTGTGAGTTCATGAACTTCTGGAGCTCGCCCATCTTCTTCAACATGTCGGCTTTGTGGACGTTGTAGTCAAAGTTCAGCTGCTTCAAGTTGACGGTGCCGCCGGACGCGCTGGGAAGGATGTTCGTGTCCTCTTCCATCTGGCTGGTGAAGGATGCTCTCCTCGCCATGATGTCAAGTTATTTCTGGGAACCCACACGTAGCAGTAATATATCTTAATAGTCTCAAACAGTTAATAATCTTCACCACAGCTCTTACCTTGTTGATGATATTTAGATAGGGCTGGATTTCACGGGTTTCAGTAAAAATAACTTTTTTGGGATCACTTATATTTACTTCTCCACCTTAAAGAGCTTACTGATTCCTTTGTGTGAGATTTAGAGCTGTGGGCTTATGACACTTGATCAAATTACACTATGATGCACTTCTTATCAATGATGTTTAATAGAGAGATTTCGATGTCTACTCAAAACTTTTCTTCTGTCTTCACTCTTCTTTTACGGCGCTAAGTTCTATTTTGCGACAAACTACTCAGCGGATTCCATGTCCTTCCACCTTGAAGCACAGGAGACGATTGAGCACAGGAGACGATTGTTGGCTGTCCAAATGATAAGAGTTCTTTAGCTAAAATTGTAACTGTTCAGAAGAGTCAATGACTACTTTTAACAAATGTTTTATGCTCTGTACTGTTGCTGTAAAATAATTTAAAGAGGTTAAGGACTCATTCAAATGCCTATTTGAAACTTGCTATAGAATTATAATAAGAAATTTAGCACCTTTTGCTTCTCATCATTTGGACAGCCAATTTGATTAATTTCATAACATCATAGTAATATGTAGGAAAATGCAACATTAAATTACAAAGAAAACGAATTATTGCAATTTCATCTGATTGTTTAGCAGCAGAAAACTGGAATGCTATCAATTAAAAATTCGACTGTCCAAATGATGAGAAGCAAGAGGTGCCAAATTAGTTTGTTCTAATACTACATATAAAGAGCTTGAAATAGGCAGTTGAAAGAGTTTTAACCTCTTATGCACCTTGTGAAGTATCAGTACAGACACTATATGCACTAAAGTATCATTACAAACATTAAAGTATCAGTACAGACATTAAAGTATCATTACAGACATTAAAGTATCAGTACAGACATTAAACAAACTTTAAAATTCTTTATTGGCTCTTCCTAATAGTTGAAATTTTGACTAGAGGATTCTTATCATTTGGACAGCAGAATTAATATATTGAACACTCACTTTGGGATCTTCAACTCCTCTAAACTCATATATCCCACCCATCTCCACCGATCTATTGTACAATTTTCTCATGATTTCAAATGGTGAGTTTATGAACAAGACTGTTGTGAGACCGATTGGCATTGGAAGGTAGAGAGTCATATCTCGGTTGAGGTCGTCTTCAGGGGACTCCACGGGGTTCTCATAACTGGAAAACAATATTGATTTATGAAAAGTAGCTTAATTTTTCTAATATGCCAAAGTCAAAATTAGTTAGATACTACAATAAATTGTTGCTATTACAAAAAAGTATCATTGGAATGCTAGTTTCCTAATTATTTAATTTGAACGTAACAAATTATGAATTTATGGCACACAAGTCATCTCAAAAAATGTAAGTCATACAAAATGTTCACATTTTACTGCAATTTCACTCCCAAAAATTAATGCACTTTTAGCCCACCAAGTAGTTTTTTGCTTACAACAGCATGTCAGTGAGATTAATTTTAGCTATGAAAAAATACTGCTGGCCTAAGAACTTGCCAAAAAAACTCCTTGAAATGAGATTAAATATGTGCTTGGGGTTAATGCAACAGTAATTTTCTTTTACATATCAATGCCATTTCAGTCTGTTTAGTATCTTCCAACTAGAGAACTTTTTGTAAACAGATAATGCCAAATACCAGACTCATATTTTGATTTAATTAATGATGCCACGAACTAAGCTTTTTAATTAAGAGTAGGAATAACAAATATATATTTATCATTATCTTCTTAACTTTTAACATACATTATCCATACTATTATTTAGATCCAACAAGGCAAATACACCATCCTTCTGCCTCCTTGGACATACAGCTTATTCTATGGCCAATATTTCGACTACAGCCATGCCACAAGTCACAGCGAATTGACATGGAAAACGGGGCATCCAAAGGTATTTTATAGTTTATAAATATTATGTACAATATAATATCAAAACACATCCTAGGATTTAGCCAGCCTTCTTAAAAAGAGTATTTAACATGATTATTAGAAATTTACACTTAGAACTGAATTACCTATTACATAACTACTTTATAGGAAATTGATTCCTTCAACAACCTAATTCTACCTTTTGACATCTGGACTTGGTCTCTTCTTTTGATTTCATTCATATGTATTGGGATTGTTCTTGTTGCCAGTGATGCTTTATTGAGTGGTAGTCAGAGGAGGAAAGGTTTGTGTTAATTTATTATTTTAAAAGTTAATAACTATAACTTTTCATTTTACAAAATGGAAAGATGGAAAAAGTGTTGCAAATGACTGTAATGCCATGTTGAGATAACACATTTATAGGAATGGATTTTCCTTAAAAAGCAAGGCCCTCTAACTACAGGTTTGGTTACGCAACCTGTTTTGCTAATTTTCTGCTCTTAAATGGAGAGAAAGTTGCCACTTTCAGCCAATCCTCTAGAAAGCTTTGAAGCAGGCAACTACAGTAACTTCCCTCTTGGACAGTTGGCAACTTATCCTATGGCACTGGCCCGGCTGAGAACCTTAAGTTATAAAATCCTTGCTAAATATCCAGTGTGCTCTTAAGACTTCACAGACTGGAACTTTTCTCATTTCTGCCGAGGAAATTTCTGGGTCTTATAATATTTCTCATTGAAGTAAAATCCGAATTCTTCTAAGTCCCAAAAATTGCTCGGCCGAAATGAGAATACTGCCCGCAGAAATAGAAAAAAAAATTCGGCAGAAATGCCAAAAAGTTGCCAGTCTTAATAAATAAGTTCTTCTCTCAGAAAGTACAACGTATGGCAACATATTTGTCTCAACGGTTGTATTCAATAGTGTTCAAGAGAGCTGGGTCCGGCACAGGGACAACCGTACCAGGTGGAATCTGCTCTGTATGTGGTTGCTTATATCTGGGATACTGGAAGAGGCCTACAGGTCGAATTTGCTGGCTATATTTGGGACTAAACGGTAACTTTTATTATAAGAAAATACAGCATATTAATTTATTGTGGCCTACATGCGTAATATCTAAACAGTAAAACTTATGCCAGAAGGGCATTTGCATTAACCCCAAGAGTGTAGATTTAATCCCCCAAATCAAGGAGGTTTTGGCCAGTCCTTAGGCCCGCATGTCAATGAACCTTAGGCCAGCATTAATTTTGCAGAGCTACAGTAATATTAAGCTCACTGACATGCTGTCAAAAACCTACTTGGTGGGTTAAAAGTGTATTTTGTAAGTGAAAATGGAGTACAATTTAAACATTTTTTGTATGTCTTACATTGTTTGACATGCCTTGTGTGCAATAAATTAATAATTAGTTACGTTCAAATTAAATAATGAGGAAGCTAGCATTCCAATTATACATTTATGTAGTACCCGCCGAGATTGGTTGCAGCTATTGTTGCATTTCGACAATTATAGCATGACATTAAGGGCGAAATCGCGACAATAAGGATTCTCCTGTCCTTTTGGTCGCACGCTCATTACCTTAAAGTCGCGCTATTGCCCACATTGCAACAATCACATTAAAGTTGCAAATTAAATGCGGACAATTTTCTCTACTTGTTGCAACCAATCTCGGCGGGTAGCAATAATTTATTGTAGTAGCTAATTAACTTTAACTTGACTTCAATATGTTTTCCAGTTATGAGGACCCCGTTGAGTCCCCTGAAGACGTCCTCAACCGAGATATGACACTCTACCTTCCAATGCCAATTGGTCTCACAACAGTCTTGTTCATAAACTCACCATTTGAAATCATGAGGAAACTGTACAATAGATCGGTGGAAATGGGTGGGATATATGAGTTTAGAGGCGTGGAAGATCCTAAAGTGAGTGTTCAATGTAATTCTGCAGTCCAAATGATGAGAATTATGCTCTAACCAAAATTGTAACTATTTGGAAGAGTCAACAAAGACGTTTAAAGTATGTTGTTAAAAGCGATTCGGTCGCGCGATTCATATTTTGGCGCGTAAAACTGGCCGATCGGAGCCGATCGCGACCGGTCGAGGGACTGAGTTATTCTCCCTAGAGCAAGCAAGTGCATGAGCCATACATCTAAAAGAAAGC
>LR142531.1:0-10347 GCA_900659605.1 Tisbe holothuriae
GCATGCTGCTGGCAAAGGAAGCAAGGGAAATTGTCACGCTAGAGTATTCGGAGATTGAGTCAGAAGTGAAGGAGGTAACGTTACCAATAAAGATAATACTTTTACCAAGGACCGCCTCCACATCCTCCAAGGACTGGACGTTCTGAAGCCCAGAGGCAAGCGAATCCTCGTGATTGGAAGTAGAACTCCTTGGATTGAGAGCATGCTGCTGGCAAAGGAAGCAAGGGAAATTGTCACGCTAGAGTATTCGGAGATTGAGTCAGAAGTGAAGGAGGTATTATTACCAGATAGAATATACAATATATAATGTACCAGGTTAGGCGACTTGCTTTAGCCCAACATACAATGGGTAACTTTTGACTAAAATATGAACACGGCTGTCCAAATGATAAGAGTCAAAGGGTGCCAAATGAGTTTGTGCTAATTCTATAAAGCGGTTGAAATCAGCATTTGAAAGAGTCTTTAACCACTTATACTTATATGCATGTATAGTATCAGTACAGAGCATAAAACATACTTTAACAGTCTGTATTGGTTCTAATGGAAGAGTTACACTTTTGGCTAGATAACTAACTACAATTAAGCTCCTAAAATTAATGACCAATTGTACTGCTTAAAATATTTGACATTATTGTGACTTTGTTTACCAAATGCAGTTGTTTACTAAAATGCATAGAAGAATTCATTTAATCAAAAGAAAGTACTGTATTTCTAAGTCTCTTAAAAATAGTTTAGCAGCTAATGACGTACATAGAACATGTTTACTTTGTTCTATATGTATTGCACTTGTTTGTGCAGCAATGAACCTTGATATTTAACCATTGTTATTAATGTCAACTTTACAAGAATGAAGAAAACAGTTACACTCTGCTACATTTTTTTCTAAATCTAACATTAAACAAATTTTAACAACATGATTCTTAATGTTCCATATATTTCAGATTACCACTCTCACTCCTGCAAACTTCATCTCTTCCTACAACTCCGGCAATCTGGGCTCCTTTGATGCTATGGTCACATTCAGCTCCATTGAACACTCTGGCCTTGGTCGGTATGGAGACGGTCTTCACCCGTGGGGAGACCTGGTTGCAATGGCAAGGTCATGGTGTGTATTGAAAGAAGACGGGATGGTTCTGGTGGGAGTGCCAGGGTCACAGTATGATACCGTGAAATACAATCAGCACAGGTATGTGAATCAGTACAACCATTGAACAGTCTGGCCTTGGTTGGCATGGAGACAGTCTTCACCCGTGGGGAGACCTAGTAGCAATGGCTAGGTCATGGTGTGTATTGAAAGAAGACGATCCCGGTTCTGGTGGGAGTGCCAGGGTCACAGTATGATACTGTGAAATACAATCAGCACAGGTATGTGAAACAGTACAACCATTGAACACTCTGGCCTTTTTCGGTATGGAGATGGTCTTATCCCCTGGGGAGACCTGGTAGCAATGGCAAGGTCAGGGTGTGAACTGAAGGAAAGTGAAATGGTTCTGGTGGGAGTGCCAGGGTCACAGTAGATACTGTAAATTACAATCAACACAGCTTTGTGATACTTTGTCTATGCAGCTACTGAGCACTCTGGCCGTGGGAAGACCTACTTAGTAGTCATGGCAAGGTCTGGGTGTGTGTTGAAGGAAAGTGGGATGGCTCTGGCAAGGGTACCAGGGTCACAGTATAAAACCATTAATCACAATCAGCACAATAACATGATATAATTTCTATGTAGTTATACTACTTTTCACTACGTTACATTTTGCAATAGTGGACTTAGTATTAACTATTAACCATTATATTTCTTTCTTTAGGTGTTATGGTCCTGTCCTCTACTCCCAACTCTTTGCCAACTTTGATTTTGTGTGGACCTCTCACCCTCGTTTGGAGAAGACCAGTCCTGAGCAGTGTGAATGGTCTGAGACGCCGGTTATAGTGCTCAAAAAGCTGACATGACTTCTTTAAAAAAAGAAAACTGTAATTAAAATGCCTTCCTGGGGTGTGAATGATTAAGAAATGTCTCAAGATAAAATATATCTGAAAAAACCATTTGAAATGGGTAACCGCAGACAAGAGTACATATTGCATATATTTTATCTGGTAAATGGCACTGCACATATTTGCCAAGGTCCAAGGAAACTTTCATGACATTTTCCTAGAATACTCAAAGGTGCTTGCCAAACTAAAAGCAAAATATGGCAGAAATACTTTATAAGACCATTTTCACCAGATTCCTTTGCACAAATAAAAGACATTTCAATGTCCAGATTTGCCAAGGTGCTTATGGTGACATCTACCGGTGGTTAATATAACTAATCTGAGCTGTTGTCTGCGGTTTCCCATTCAGTTCGAGCGCACTTTTTCATGTTGCTGGAGTATTTTACTTGTGTTTTGAACTTATTATGATAAAGTAAATGTAATACTCGACCTTGTCACGGAACATCCCGCCGATAATCACACAACCTCGAGCTTTTTTAGCGGCTGCGGGCTAGTGAAAATGCGGCCAGAATTTGTTTCTATGTACTGTGTCTGTAGTAAAAAGAAGGTAGTTCTCTGTCATGTTACAGATGCATTTAGAGGCTAAGAGTTCTCTCAAGCATGACTTAAGCTTGCTACAGAGCATCTGAGAGGCATTTATACTGAAGAAAAAGTCCTTCCAAGGCCATAAAAATGCATTGAAAGTTCCATGTACCGGCCTGCCGTTCTGTCTGAGCTGGGTAGGGAAGCAGGCCGGGAGCCGGCGCGCGGCTCAAAACAGCCGCATTTTCAACGCAGCGCCACCGCTATAAATTCGTCGAGGTTTAGTGAATAAAGTGTTTAAGTAGCGTGACAAGGGAGCTTATTATCGGTATACAAATTGGGATATTAAATAATAACGGTATATACGCATTAAATCGACTATATCTTGTAAACTTCTTTAAACCGTGCTATCCTAATCTTTTAAAACACTTGTATATCCATTCTATTCGTACTTCATTCGATCTTAGACCGTCACAGTATGCGGAACTTGATCATTTTGACACTCTTCGGTCTTCGAGTTCTAATCCTTTCATACGACTCAAGAGTAGTGGAAAACAAAGGCTTGAATAGTGAAATGGTTTTGTTTGAGTGGTTTGGTAAAGACGTACCTGCTACTCCGGATTATTCAAGTATTCAAAAGTAAGTGATTTTAAAAGGGGGGACTTGGTAGCCGTGATTGCAAGTCGCTTGTCCCTGCGGCCTAGGAGGTTGCGGGTTCAAATCCCCCCTGCAGCACTTGAGCATTCATGGCGTGTCTGGTGAATGAGGTAGTGCCCTGGGTAACACCAAGGATGATCCAGTAAACTTTTTAAAGGGATTTTAATGTTGAATGTATCACCCAAGAATGATTTGGATCCAAAAGGACCAAGATTATCCATCTGGTCCTGACACGGTATGGCACCTTTGGAACAATCCTATATTTACTTGGATTGTTGGAACAACGATTTGGACATTTAGGCCCCAAAATTATTGCTAGAAAATCAAGCATATCTTAAGTGATATCCTCGTCCAACAAAACCTTCCATTACTTCCAATCTAAAAGTCTTTCTGCAGTTTTGATTAAAAATTAGTTTTTCAGGAAACATCACTTTTTGAAGTGCATGCAGTAGGGTCATAAATTATTTGGCTGAAATTGATAACGTCACAGTTTAAAGCTTGTAAAGCAACGATTTATAACATTTCTCTGAAAATCGCGGAAGGTGTTAATGTAAGAACATGTTTTAGTAGAAACGGTTTCATATTCATTGCAATTATTCATCAAACTATATACAAAGCTTTTCGGCGGGGACTATAGCCTGGGGCCAAGAATGTATATCTTGAACCTGCCTTGCCTGGGACTCTGTACAATATTGCTAAGTTGTAACTGATCTGCCTTCAATTAACTTAGCATTGGTTTCCAAAAACGTACATCTCAGGCATTCTCAGCTCAGATGAATGCAAATTATACTGAGGAAAAACTTGTCGTTATTTATAGTAAACTGCCTAGCCTATATTAATAGGTTTCACAATTAGTGAAAGAGTAATAATTCAACGTAAAATTTAATTATGTTCGTGAGCTTGTACAGTAAAATCACAGCAAAATATAGTCAATATTATAGTCCTCTAAGAGGAAGTCAAATATATGTGGCTAGCTTACCCTTGATTTAAACATATGTGAAATTATATCCAAAGTCACGGCAGAAGTACATTAACCGCATAAAAAGTTGTCAAGCAAACTACGTGTTCCCACGTTAAGAAGGGCTGCAAAATTAAAATCGTACTAATAAGGCAACCTTTTCCAATATTACGTTTTTTGACAGTTATGCCAAGGACATGCCCTATTTAGCGTAAACTCCCCTATCCGTTATCCATCTCAGCAAAGGCGTGTACAGCAGCTGCCCTTTGTTTTTGAAGCCACTGACATTAAAATGATATATTTTTGTAGCTCATTGAGTTTATTTTGTGTCACAGACTGAGCCTCAGCTGAGTGCTTCTTGTAAACACTTCACTCAAGGCTTTTTGTGTTTTAAGGCTTTAAGTGGCCTTGCAAATGTTTTAAACTGCATTTCATTAAAAAGTATAACTTAATAGTGAATACTTCATAGTATACTTTTACATTTATATACGAAAATTATGCCAGAATGGAAATATCAGTGTAACCCAAAAGTGTAACTCAAAAGTTTTCAGCTGTTTGAGCGCCGGGGAAAATGTATAAAGGATTGCTAATAATTCCTTTATAAAATTAATCAGAGCCCTTGAAAACAATAATTTATAACTACCACACCGGAAAATATATAATGTTAAGAGTGCATAAGTTTGTCAACCCTTGTAATATTCGCTCGCCCGTCAAGTTCTCTTGGACGAGCGCATTTTTCCGACTTGTTCTTGCCGCTCGCCGTGGACCTGCTCGGTCCAGATGTGCGCCGACAACAGCAGCACCGCGGTGACGTCATCCCAGTGTGCAATAAGCATGGCTGCTAAAATCTTGGACGAACAATATGGCCGAAACGTGGGGTCGTTTATTTTGCAATAATGCGAGCGCATGATTAGATTACCGAATATAAGGTACATATTTTTCTCGTAGAAGTTAAGACGCTTCCGTCATGATGTATTTGCTGGTGATAAAATGCCATTATACTGTTCGTCACAAGGTCTAATATAATGGAAGGCCTTTAAAGAGGGCCTTGAGAAAGTCCTGAACATGGCCTTGATAATGAATGCGAGAGTGGCAGTAGAATTCAGATATGGCAATTTTCGCCTTTATATTCTTCCATTCCCCTTTGGGGCCTGAACCTTTTTATTTCTCCTTCCATTTGAAGCTGCACTCTCTTCTATACTATTAAAAAGCCTTTCTTTTCTTTGCCTACTTTAGCCTGCTTTGTACCAAAATTAATTCTACGTGTGCTCATTGCTTATTAGCAACATGACAGTGGCTATATGTATTGAAAATTTGGAGTATATTTTATATATTTTGCAATTACCAAGAGAAACACTGAATTGTATAATTCTTTTAATGTATATAATGATGACATGTCGAAAGTATTGATAGAAGCCATAAATATGGCTGAATGATACCTTAATATGCACATGAAGATTATGAAAGCATATTGGCAGCTTTTCCATTCATAATACACGATTCGGGTCCTATTCCATTATTATGCAGGCATGTTTGATGACGAAACTTGAGCTGACTGCTGACTAATGTATTTCCTATCGACTTTGCTGTTTTTATACATTTATGACGGAATACGTTCATAAATAAAGTAAAATAAGATCATCTGCGCATCTGGCTAAGTTCAATGCTTAGTTGTCATTTAAATTCAACCACAAACAGCAGCTTTGAAGAAAAAAATATGCAACCAAGTTGAAATATGCGCAGCTTCAGTCAAATGAGAAGACGAAGATGATGATCATTTGCGACTTGTATGATATTGCTTATGAAAAAAGTAAAAACATACAAATAAAGAGGGCAACTTGTTGAGTTGTCATAAGCTCCAAATCATTTCCGAGTTTGATAAAGTGTGGTATAATTCTAACTTCATTGTTTTATCTATAACCTGAAAAGGCCTTTTTACTTCTTTCACTCGTCTTGCGTCTAGTAGTTTTCTTTTCTCGGATATCCTTTAAAGGCCGTTTTTCAAGGACAAGGAGTCAGACGGAGGAAAAATATTATTTTCCCGGCACAATACACAATAATCGACTTGTCCCGTTGGGAAAGCTTTTTGCTTAGCCAAGATCAAGGTTTGATCAATTCCTTGAAAGGGTTGCCGGAAAAAAAGTTTTATATGGTAGCCCTGACAGATATGGATGTAATGCAGTAAATCAGTTAAAGAAAATAATAAGCAAAAGTCAAACCCATTATAATCGTATTTGGTCAGAGTGGAGGGGGATTCGGGACACTTTGTATGAACTAATTTAATCAAACGCAATCCTTCATCTGAAACTCTATGGGAGATATTCCTATCATACTGTATGTTCAGTGCAACCTTCAATTGTGCATTTCATCATATGATCGGATTAGAAATATCCCTATTCGGGTGGAATATAGAGATACAATGAAGCTAATATCAGATTATGACGAAGCAATAAAATGCATCTCAAAAGTTTGCATGAAAGCCTCGAGCAAATATTTGAATTTCAACTTTGGGTTTTGCAACCTTTGTGATGAAATGAGAAAATCAAATCATCTAAATTATATTAAGATAATATTTGAAACAATTTCTTTTACACCCCTTCAAAGAACATGTCGAATGCAAAACCATAACAAAATTGCTATACTTTTCTTATTTCTAAACTTTGTGGGAACGGGCAAAAGAGAAAATTAATTGTCTCATATTATTTTCCAAGAGTTTAAGTCTCCTTTCGACATCTCTAACGGAATTACCACCGGTAATTATTGTTTACTCACATTTTAACAACTTGCTTAATTGTATTTTTTTCAGTCACTTTTATGGTCTTCAAATTTATATGAGAACAATGTTCCCACACCAGTTAACAATTTTAAACCCTAAAATCTGCATTAAAACCTGTTACATCCCAAACCATAATCGGACACTAACTAGACTTCCTCGAGACTACAAATTCTTCATGTTGTGGACATTCCAAACGAGACGTTTGCGGATTAATATTTCATAGACGGATATCTGCGTATATGTGTATGCTACTTCACAAAATATATTCAAATGCCAATGACAGCTCTTGACTTTACCTATCTTTAAAATTGATGAATCACACTAAATATAGTCTTACCAGGTTCAGAGGAGTAGACCTCTTCCCTGCCAGCACTCAGCCTGCTCCCCTCCATGTGCAAGTATTCGCCTGTCCTCAGCCTCCATCGTGTTCAAACGGTTGCCGCCGGGTGGTGATGCTATCATCATTATCATGCAGTGAGAGTCTGTTTACATCGATGTCTGTGCTCAGCTAATAACGTCTGGGATGATGTTGGGGGACCCCACTCAAGATTGCCTGGAATGAGAGAAGAAAGGAAGATGTGTATTTAAACATGGGAAGTGCAAATCATGGCGTCTGTTTTGAGAGGTGGTGCTAATCGGTTTCATTGTTCGTCCTACCCAAAAAGCGAATTCTCATTGATGGTATTTTGAGTATTTTTTTTGTACATGCGGGCATAATTATTTCCACAAAGCATTTTGGTGCATTTATCATTGTTACTGACAAAGTATCTTTTGATTTTTGTCCAGAGAACTAAGCTGCATGGCTAAATGAAGAAAATAAATCCAAATTGATGTTGCGTAATACTAAATTGTCTGCTCAAAAGAGGACCGCATGCCCTAAACAGGAGGAATATAACAAGAGCGTGTTCAAAATGTAATTTGAGGGCCCACTGGAATGACCGAATGAAAGAAACTTCTCTGAGCAAATAATAGTACAAGATTTCCATTGAAGTTTCTCTTTACTCAACAAGTCTTAGAGAGGCCAGAGCCAGAGATAAAACATTAAAGCTAATAACAGGCTTCCCTTCTGTGGTGAAAACTGATATAAAGATAAAAATGAGGCTTAGAAAGGAGCACCTCTGACACTTATTTCAAATCAGAGGTCGACATTGGATGAAAGTAACAATAATGAGTGAAGGAACATCGAACAATTTCCTTTCATCACAATGAAACAGACCTCAGGGTTGAACTTGAGAATGAATTGCCATCTAGCTGGTCGTGGCGAAATACTTGGTAGGCACGTAGGCTGCACTGGCAACCCTACAGTTGCAGTACGAAGTTCATTATAATAATAATAAGAGTGGAGAAGGAAAAAATCATGACCTGAGAAGAATGTCGCATGCAAGAAATAAATTGTCTTTTATCCGCCTAGCTTGACACTGCGAGTTATAATAGAATGGGAGCTGTACCTTTTATTCCGGATTGTCACCTTTTGATGAAGACACAGGAGATATGCACACACAATGCAAACTTTTAACTATCACAGCTCTCAAATCTCAATTGTAGTATGGCCTGGTAGCACCAACAAGCAGGAAGTAGTTAAAAATATATTCAGAGCAGATTACGTTTGTCAAATTAACCTCATAAACGTACAGGTTGGAACACTTTTTCTTCGTCTTCCTTCGGGGCTAATAATGGTTGTTACCCGTCCGCCAATGGTTTCTTTTTTAAACGTACAATATACACGAAACGACTTCACAACGATGAATCTAAAACCAAACTATTTCTTCTTCCAGAGACGCATTTGAGCTGGGTGCGCGCTCTTGCTGCTGCGACGGCATCGATCGTAGAGATGATGTTTCCACAGCGCGCGGTGCTGGCAGTCGCGATGCTGCGCTGTTACTGCAATTCTGATAGCAGTGGAAGCGCTCCGTGTAGTCTTACCGGCGTTTTCGCTCAAACTGACAAGAGGAGGAAAGGGACTCAAAGGAGTAGACAAGGAATGAAGAGGACAACATAAGACCCTTTTAATATTACATTATTAAGAAGTTTTTCTTGTAGGAAGGAAGGGAAGATAGTAAAACTCTTCTATAAGAATGTTAGGCCAAGTCTCTTGTGGGCAAAACTTTTCCGCTTTTATGGTCTGTGTATACACTTCATGCCATTTCTGGCTTTGATATAACCAAATGTGTCGGAATGAAAAGGTTTTTTTTCTTCTTAATGGAAGGCTCATGCAAAGAAACCATCATTATTCGAATTCTCTTTTAATGCCATTAGACTAATTATTTGGAGAGAAAGAAAGTTCAGATATCAGTATTATCAAACTGTTATAAATATTAACTAAACAGGCTACTATATACCAGAGATCATCAATACAGTAACCTGTAATGATCTCTGCTATATAGTATATACTCTGGTCTCGTGATGACTCCCGTGCTCCCGTGCTAAGACGCTCAAAGTTGATGAACTGTGCAAACCAAGGGTCTTATATAGCAATATATGCAATAGCCAAATCCTTTGTCTACCTCGTTGACAGTTGAGAATTACCATGCGGAAGACAACAAAGCTATTCTGCTACGGGCATCATCAAGAGCACACTCTCAACACACGTCGTCAAAACACAGTCCTGCGGACACCCTCGTATGAAACACATTCTTGCAGACACCCTCGTCAGACATGTTCCACAAAACCCACTCCGTCTACATGCACGAAAGCCTACGTCAACGTTTGTAAGGAGATAAACACCCCTCATAAAACAGGAGGAGGTCTCAAGGGAAAGGTATAAAAGCCCCACGAGACAAAAGGAAGTCTCTCTCACTCAACGACATTTGACAGAGGAACAAGTCAAAGAAGGGAAGAAGATCTTCAAGTCGCGGGACATTTCCATCTTAGTCCACTGCAGAAGTGATCCACAAAGAGACCACAGACTTTTATCCCAAAACAGACGACATAGATCTGACCAATGTACATTGGCAATCTATTGGTTTCTCAGCACTGAGGCCCATATAAACAGTGGGAACTCAGTGCTGAGAGACCAATAGATTGCCAATGTACAGCCAGAGACCCTTACTAAGGTTCTCTGGTACAGCGGTCAGATCTATGTCGTCTATTTGGGCCATAAGGGATGTAAGTCTGTGGTTCAGACACAAGAAAGAGAGAGAGAGTAAAGAAAGAAGGCAGAGTGAAAAAGCAGAGCGAATTTCCCCTTTTTCCCACATAAAGAGTTGAGTCCAATTCAACTAACATTATTGTAAGTAAGAGTATTATGCTCACTATCATAGCTATCAAGTATTCTGATTCGTAACAATGAAATAAAAGAGCATTAAGAGAATGAGACGCTGTCCCCCTCTGGTGAGCATCTAGGTGAAAGTCTGCCTCTAATTTGCTCACCCACTCACCCTTTGGTCTTGGCTGCCTGGATCCTCCCTCTTGGGCAAGCCAGAGGGGAGAGCAAATTAGGGGCAGT